>JABVXW010000158.1:0-124452 GCA_013365375.1 Litomosoides brasiliensis | reverse complement strand
ATTCAGATTTGCTTCTTTTATTTTAAGTGATCGGTTGCATCAGTTTAATGGCTGTTATTTTTACTTCTTCATTTAGAATAATTTTGTCAACCTGGAAGTTTTGCACTTATGCAACCGTCTCTTAGATCTTTCAGGAAATAATTTTTTTTGATAATATACAAACATTCAACAATATTTCCATGTAACATCCTCATCTTGTCCATTTATTTAGTTTATCAGAACTTCTGATTGATTGATATTGATTATTATGCCACTCTATTGAATATGTATAAAGTTTTGCACTGTTCTATCCCTTAAACCCTTTATCTCATTAATTGAAGATTATATTAGAGGGTAACAACATGTCTTCTACGACTTCCATTATTTATCAGAAAACATGACTGTGTGTGCGTTGAGCATTCGAGCTTATTTTCTAGAATAAGGCAAGTTTACTTTTCTGATGTTGACTAAGTAGCATTCTTTATGTCGTTAGTTGCAAAATTGGATATACTTAGCAAGTTTTTTCTACTGCTATGGTTTCTTTTTAGTATGTCGATACAATTAAAGTTATTAATCACACGCTGTTCCAAAAATATTATTGAACCCGCTGCATGCAATATATTTGGAAGCTAAGCTAGGTAGTCGATCAATCCAAGTAAAAAAATCTTAAATTAAGAAAGTTATATTAAGAAAGATCCACATGAATTTGTATCCCGTTTTTCTAGATGATAAACAGCGACCACGATAGACGTTCTCAGTAATCACTACTCTACTGCACCAAGTAAATTTTACAGTTTTTGAAGCAGTGACTTCCAGCTAATCAAATTCAATTGTTCATGCTTGTAATGGCACTTCTGCAATACGATCGTATTCATGAGAAGACATAGATCTGCTGATGTTCCTAACCATCAACTTCCGTTAAATCAATCACTTTTCATCTGCAATTTATTAATAAACTATATTACGTATGTGGACTGCAACAAAATAAGCTACTAGAAAGTAAATTAACCATATAAGTTAAAACCGCGAGTTTTTTAATAAAATAATAATGTTGTCAACCAAAGAAATGATACATTAATCGCCACTAATGTCATTCAAGTTTTTTGCATAACACGCCAAATGAGCCACATTTCATTACAGACAGAGATGTATCATTTTATAAATTTGGCCAAAAAAATAGGAAGTAGAAATACCTGTTACAGAATTCAAACTGATTTCCTCGCTTTCAGAAATAGATTGTTCTTGCGCAAGCATTTTTTTCATTTCGCGTACAACTGCTTTCTTTCTCTTATTCCTCGCACCCCGCTCCCGTTCCATCCGCTCCAACTGAGCATCATATGAATCTTCGCCATTCAGATGCCGATCTACTGCATGTTTTAACCTGCAGCATTTAATTCAAATTAAAGACTAATGAAAAAATCAAAATATACTTTCCAAACACTTAAAAAAAAGAACGGAGACATAGTGCCCCGCTGTCAACTTGACATCCGAAAAATTCCAGTTCATTAAAGCCGCACGGCCATCTGGAACAGTATTTTTTGCGCAACAGACGCACATGTTCACTCAAAGTGCATTGTCCCTTCTTCCAAAAGCGATAGACCCCACCTCCTTAAAAATAAAGTACCTGGAATAGAAGTGTCATCACCCAACAGACAATTTTAGTCCTTGAATTGTATATTCCGATTTTTACCTTTCTTGAGCAATTTCAATATTCTCTTGCAGTAGCCTAGAATCATGGACTCGAACAACAACACCAGTAGGTATATGTTTGATCGTCACCGCATTTCTCGTCATATTTACCTTCTGTCCACCGGGTCCCCATCCGGAAATGTATTTCTAGAAAATATCATTGTAAAGGTGTATCCGTACCCAACTTTCCAAGGACGTAAATATACATTTCCAGAGGACTAACATTCTTCACGAATGCCTTATGGATACAAAGCATATATGAGCAGGCAAAGACTAGGCAAAAAATATGTACAAAAATAACTGTCGTATATACTTGCCTGAACACAATCTTCAGATCGAATTACGGGAAATACATAATTCTTTAATTTTTGTTTTGCAGAACTGAACCGCACTGAATTTGCGTGCAACCCAACTGAACATCGCAAAAACATTGCCTAAACCGGAAAGTTATCCTTCAAATATATTGTGAATCTCAAGCAGCCAATATCGTTATATTTGAAAAAAACAAAACAAAACAAAACAGATATAGAATAACACCATCATTAGAGATCTCTCAACGGGTTTTCAAATCGTTACGTCACCCAAATTTTCCAAAAATTTTTCTTGCTAACGCCGTCTAAATTCGCAACATTTTCTTGCAAATTAAAAAGAAAAAACGGAATCTTTCATGTGCTCCTTGGTAGATTAGCCACTAAATATCGCAGCACAGGTTAATAGCAGTTAATTATATCCAGCATTAGGTTATAAGAAATGCGAAATTGAGTTACTAGATTCCTGTAAGATTGTCACAATACATTGCTGCCAAATCTATTTGATCATTTAATATGACATTCTGATTTGAGAGTTCACTATGACAGTTAATAGAGCATTGTGATGCCAATTTAGGATTTCTCAATCACCTGGCAGATCAATAAGTTTCAGAATCTAATAGATTTGTCGAGTCACTCACACCAACTGTCACTGATGGCAGTAACAAAACTCTACAGCGGATAGAGACAGGTGTGGATTAGGTGCCTGAAATTTTTTATAATGCTAGCCGTTAAATCACCCCGTCCCGTTATAATACTAAAAATTGGAGTATATGCATACTCTAAATGGATGGTAATTTTTGAATAGGATGACAATACACATGACAATACAACTGATAAATTATTTTCGCACAATCTGTATGCATTATTGAACAATCTTTTCATACAATATCCATATAAAACCAAACTGGTAAATAATAATCAAATAAGAAAGATTATTTAAAAGTTACGCTGCGAAACTTTATGCACTTTTAAACAATTCAAAAAAAACATTTCAAAATTCAAATTTTTGGCATACATAAAGAATTAAAATAAACAAAAAATTAAAAAAAAAATGAACCGCAATAAAAAAAAGAATAGTGACGACTCCAAAACGGATTGCTATCGCTATTTAGATGTCTTCCATATCACATTTTCTATTATCCGGAAATGATTTAAAGTTTTTTAATTCCATAAAGGACTGCTTTGAGTTTAATAATAATAATAATAAATAATAATAAATAATAATAATAATAATAACATAATAATAATAATAATAATAATAATAATAATAATAATAATAATAATAATAATAATAATAATAATAATAATAATAATTAGTAATAATAATTAGTAATGATAATTAGTAATGATAATTAGCAATGATAATTAGTAATGATAATTAGTAATGATAATTAGTAATAATAATAATAATAATAATAATAATAATAATAATAATAATAATAATAATAATAATAATAATAATAATAATATAATAATAATAATAATAATAATAATAGTAATAATAATAATAATAATAATAAAATAATAATACATTAGCTGAGGTAAACGAAACAGTAATAACAATATGAAAACAATGCAGAACATCCGTTAATGTAGTGAACGAAGATGCAGAGATCGTAAAATTATTAACATATTGTAAGGATTCCAAAAAAACAGTGGAGCAAAGTAGCATTCCTAAAATTTTCCAGATATAATCTGCTTTTTGAGGATACATTTTTCATAATATGTAATAGTTCCAACGGTATCAAAATTATTCTCATCCAAAAAGCGGACAGTTGTGTGCGAGAAGAAGAGCATCACTATTTCGACTGGAACAAGCACCAATTACTAAGAACATATTGGATTTAGAAAACAAGTTTCAAAATATCCTGAAAATACATGCCTAGTCAAAAACTTCGAACAGGATCAGAAATGCTAACATAAAAGTTAAAAAAGAGCTACTACACTCCTACAACTTTCACGACGATCTACACAAAAATAATGATTGCATCCATTCAGAAACAAAATGTGTTGACTTCAAAAGCATATTCATTCTACAGATTTTAATGAACAGACCTGAATATCACAACTATTGTTAGGAAACGAAGTTACCATTGGCTGCTACCCACGATCCATCATTCACAGTTTTCAACGATGCTTCAGCAATAACAGCTTTTCGTTTATGCTCTTTAACAATATCAAGTTCAGCTCGGTCCCTGATTTCTTCCAAATTGTAATCAACAAGTAGCCTTCCGTTTTCGAACACTGTTACCAATACATCCTGTAAAACTGTGCAAATGGACTAAATAACAACCATCTAAATTAATTAATTAGCTGAAAATATAGAAAGAAATTAGAAAACAAGAATGGAAGGGACTGGAGCTTACACTTGGTAGAGATCAACTTTTTTCTCGAGTAAACGGAATATCGACCCAAATCCTACCAACTTGATCCAATCTTTTGGAATTAAAAATTCAGCTTCACTGTCTAAAAAACTTAAAAAAGAAATCCTCTTGTATAAAATAAGGAAGGGACTTCGATCTCTAGTAACATGCCTTCAGCATAAATTTATCGGAAGACGGATTCAAGGGCGAAAGAAAAAGATGATTTCAATAAAAAAAAAAATCACCATACCTTAGAAGCATCCCCTTGGCCTTTTTCGATTGTAACAAGACTGCCATCCTCTCTCCTTTCCAGAGTTAATCTTCCTTGTTTTGACTGCTTTCCAACATCTGTTGTAGGGTTTTTCCAAACATCTCGCTGAAAAAAAAATAACTTCACAGTAATTACAAATGCTTTAAATTTACATAGTAACTAAAGAACTTTTTGACAAAAAGAAAAGCGACACTTGATATTTGAGGTAAATGAATAACATCACAAAACACTTGTGCAAAGGGTACAATTATGAACTGAATATGTAGTACAATTATGAATTGAATATGTAACTGACACTTTCGCCGTTGATAACAACATGCGAGCACTTGAATGCGCATTTCTGAGTGTCACGATCCAACTTCTGTAACAAAGCTCCCCCTGTACCAAAAACGATATTGTCTGCACTCCACTTGTTATGAGTCACAGCATCCAGGATCTGAATGAAGAAAATGCAAAAACCTAAGGGGACAATGATTCACAGTCGAAAACTATTAAAACTTGATAAAGTAAGAGAATGAATGAAATAATTTCTGAGATAAAGGAAAAACAATACTGAAACCCAAAATTTCACTTCACGCAAACGCCAAAAAAAGTAAAAATAAATTCAAGTTTACTCACTTTCCCAATAGATTCGTAACATACACCATCACCTTGCATTACTCTTAAATACGACGGTAAAAGCCGATAACCTTTGGAATTAGTCACGGTAGGAAATTTTTCTGCCAATAAATTCAACACCTAAAGCAATATTAAAATATTTAAAAAGCCAACGTAATTATCAAACAACATTTTAGTGTAACAAGATTGACACATGTCGCAAGGCTCAACATTTTAGTGTTCAACCAGTCACAATTGTGCAAAACAGTAAGCCCATGTAATAACACTTTAAAAAAAGCTTAAAGCGTAGTCATCCATCACAGAATCTTTAAAACTCTATTCATAAACATGCGACGGAAAACAATTTACAGAGACAATGTGAATCGTTGTAAAGTGTAAGTTTTTAAAACTTATCTTCACAACCACTTGGCTAGGATCACCACTATCAGGCCTGATGACAACGCATCCTCTGTTGGCTCGATCAACCACATACTGGCGTAACTCATCACCCCAAATATTGGAAACAGCGTGAAAAACATCATAGGAATCACTAACTACGGACACAGAACCATCTGGAAATTGTTCCAACATGTTCAAATATGCCGCTGATTCGCCTGATTTCTTCCACGTAGTGATTGTACTAAAAGTGGACATTCAATATAATAGTAAGACTGATATTATTTCAACATTTAAACTAACCCCGTTCAGCTTAGAAACAAGAAATAAATGTGACAAGCAGATTACAAGCAGTTATAATTAAAAATAAATATATTAACCTGTGTTCAGCAGCCGGAATGGAAAATCCAGCCATTTCCGCTGCATAATATCTGCAAATCAGAAAATTCCAAACGAGTTTTGGCTTAGATGTCGTATTTAAAATTTCTTTTGCAAAATCAGGGAAATGTGGAAGCAAAAGAAAAATAAACATGGAACTTACTTTCTACATAACTGCAGGCCAGCTATGGTATCTGTACCGTAAAAATTTACCAGATGTGCAGCTCCACCAATCGATGCGCTCTAAAATTTGTTAAATAATTTAATACAACAAAAGAACCTGTAAAAAACTCGCTAAACCTTAGAACTAGCAATATCATTTGTTAAATCATTCCACTTCTACTTCCTTATTACTCACTTGCTTATTTATGAAATCACTTCATCTGACTCATTCGTTTATAAAAATTAAGATGCAAACAATGTCCTAGTTGTTAGTGTTTTAATCAATGAACGGGAAAGGAATTCTTCAAAAACCTCAACAGAAGATACTCCACGATATCCGAAATCATGAAGTTTAAAATGAATTCCATCTATGGAATCGGCTGTTTCATGCAAATACCGTGCTATGATGAGTTTTTGGGCTCTTGAATTCGTACAAACTGTCATCGGATACCATACTTGAACCAACAATGTCTAAAATAATTTTTGAAGAAAGTCCAGATAATCAGCCTGTATAGTAATTCTTTTGCAAATCTTTTTATATATAAATAAAATTACACGTATAAACAGAATTCATGAACTTGAAAATCTTGACAAGAAAAGCATTACCTCAAACCAATTGGTTAGCCAAGGCACACGAGGATCAGTGTTCTCAACAGTGAAAAGCACATTTTTAACTGGTACCACTGTACCCTCCGGTACTGCTTTGATCTTTAACGGGAGATGGCCTTTGTGTACCTGTACAAGCAAAAATAATGCACAAGTTACTAATACTAAAAAAATTTGTTAGAATTATGAAAAAAAATATATACTTACTTCAGCAATATGATTCCAGCCTTCCTCATTGAAAATATCAAGTCCACCGAAGTGCGATTTATAAAATTGTTTCGCTTGTTCAATCATTGTCTTCGTGACTACTGGACCAACAAGCCATCGTTTGATGATATACTGTAAACAAGACGGCTATCAAAAATTCATTAAAACCATAACATTCGTCAGTTGCACTAAACAAAAATTTTACATATCAAAATTAACACGCAATTAAGGTGCGCAGAAATGGGAAAAAACCCCAAAAACTTATGAGAAAAAAGATTACCTGTAGACCAAAGAAACAGACTTCTGAGAACTTGCCACCACGACTTTCAAAATAACTGTAAACATGTGTGGTACCTTCTGGATACTGATTATGATGCGTTACCTTAACATATTTCCTTTTTATCCAAAATATATCATCCATTGTTATGTCTAATGAAATCAAAAATCAAGTAGAAAAGTAAAACATAATATTAGCTAAAATTGGCAATCTTATACAAAATCCGGTCTGAACATTTCATTACACTATAATGTACAGTAATATTGGAATAGGAAAACTTGTTAATGCATGTCCCAAGCAAGCTAAGATCATAAGCAGATTAAAGATAATCACATAATCATGAAACCGGCGTAATTAGTATCATGGCATGCTTTTGCTATTATCAGAAGAGCGAACGATCCGGCCGAACCTGATAATGCTCATGATGCTCTGCAGGATAAATATACCTTATACGAATCTGCAACATAGAGGACGTTCTCGACTGATTCCATCTGGATGCAGTAAATAACTGTCTCTGAAACACCGATATACTTCAATTTTGGCACAGTCCAACACTCACCGAAAACACAACCCGAAACATACCGGAAACCTACCGAACCTTCCAGACCTAATGCAATCCCACTTATCACGGCCTGAATTACACAATCGTTAAATCCTCTTCATCGAAACCACCTACCAATTAGCAGAAAATCTGCCAACTATAAAACCTCATTACAGAAAAGACATGAATAAGGAATTTTAATTTTAAGACGTTGAATTGAAGGACTAGTATGATAAGTTTTATTTTGCATACTGATAACGACATTGGCCACTGCTTTCGGTTTACAGTCACGTCAGACACCATGGGAATGCTGCAGTGCATAACCCACCAACTGATAAGAGGTTTTTCCAATAATTTAAAATTAATTACATAGCTATCAGGGAACGATAATCAAAAACTTCGACTTAACCAAGGAAGTTTATAATGGAACAATTTGCGCGATTTTTGTAGGCGCTTATAATTTTTCACACGAAATAGGTAAAACTAATGAATGAATTACTAATTACTCTTTGATCAGAACACAAATCTTTTACATGGTTTAGAACTCGAACTCAGCATTTGCCTTCAAATTTTAAATTCAATTAAGAAAGAACTGTCGAAAATTCTTTTTTAATTAAATTCAAGTCAAAAAAAATCTTTTTAGTTAAACAAATTCTATAACATCCAAGTTTACTGCTACATTAAAGTTCATGAAATTTACAAAATTTTTGAATATTTTAATTAAACGAAAATTTGAATGAATAAAATGGATGAAAATTATTCTAAAAATAATGAATGCATCAAAGAACGATATCGTTGTTAACAGATATGAGTGATTGTAATGATGATGAACGGAAAGTAAGACCGATGGAACTTCGTTCACAACATTTACTGCTTTAACCTCATCAACCCGTAAAAGGATGGAGCATTCGGTGAGTTGAAATGATGAAAATATGTTGCTTACAATGGCATAAAGTTACGAGAACACATGTGTGATAGCCAAAATACCATACTTCAACCAATTTGCGAGAGCATCTTGTCAATACATCTTGTTAGGTACCATTTTTTAGAGGAAGAGAAACACAAACATAACATCCAACTAATCAATTTTGATGATACGAACACAATAGTCGAATTTTCTTTTTTTTCTCGTTAACATAAAATATTTTTTTATAAATGTAGATGAAAACAGAAGATTATCATGTTATTATTACATGATTACATCCATTTATGCTATTGATAAATAGTTTATCATAGCAATAAAAGGTTGAAATTTGACAGTTGTAAGATATGTATGAAAAATATAGCGGGGAAGAGAGAGAAAGTAAAAGGAAGCATTAACTTAAGATTTCATAGGTAATGAATAAAAGGATGTTTTTAACAACTGGAAGAGGAATACTGGCAACACGTAGAGATGTCATTCTCCTGGTTTAGAGAACAAAACTGACTAAAAAACACAACAAGTGCAGCATACCAATGATTACACCCTAACCAGCCATCGTCTTATTCATAATCACGTTTTAAAATCAGTAAAAACAATCAATGCGCAAAGCAAATGAAAGTATATATGATGACGAAATTTTATTTGCATTTTAAAAATGTCAAGTCAGTCGTTTAACACAAATTACAAAAACGTAATAATAAATCAAGAGGTGTAAATATTTAAGAATAAATTATCTCTTATTAAGAAAATTTGCTCTACAAAGGAATAGTGAAAAGAGAACTACATATGAAAAATTTTCTGGAATAAACATATGAATTATCACTTTTTTCAGCGAATTACTGAAAAAAGAAAGTGGACTTTCTGTAGAATGCTGTTCCGGGAGCTGATAACAAATCTTTTGCCACCGATACATCGTTATTTATAGCCGCTTTTAGCTCATCTAAAAGCTTTTACATTCAATATCTTTAATTAGTCATTTTGACAAGAGGTGACGTAATGTTTGCACAGAAAAAAGCTGGCAATATATCCCAGCAAAAAATTAGCGAGGAGAAAAAAGAGACAAAAATAAAACCCAAAGAATTGAATGCTGCCATAGGACGCAAAAATCCAACCAAAACAGCACGAACTTCGGCACCATAGAAATCTTCTTCAAAATCATGTAATATATGAACTTCCTAAAGTGAATAAAATTACGACTAATACCGTCTTTTCAAACACTGGAATCAAACAATCATATTCGAAACATTTGACAATTGAAACTGTACTGACGACTTAATCGCTGACAAAAAGAATTGGTGAAAAGATGTGTGCTATACACAACATACAATGGTTTTCCGTTCATTTTTGAAATGTGGATTCCACCCGATGCTTGTTACCATCCCATACACTTCACTATGGTTAACATTTGCAAAACCATAAAATACACCACATGGAAAATGAGAAGGAAGACGCAAAATGGCATTGTCATCCATATTTGCTGTAAATATCTAACTCTCATTTACTCAAAATGATGTGGCAGATTTTAAATAAATAACAATTTTTTTAATGTCACTGATAGATAACTTTTTGATCTTAAATCTCACACCCTAAACACTCAATATCTGGAAAACCGGAATAAAATTGGGGTAAATAATTTATTTAATTTTTTATACCGCAACAATAGTCCAAAGATCCACTATACTGGAAGAACATCATGTGTGTAGTGTGTATGAGCGTAGTACGTATATATCGAAAGGCTCAACGTCATGAGCCAAATGTTAGTACAAAACTTTTTGAATTACAAAGTAAAGGACATACCAGCGCAAAAAAGTATTTTAGAGAACTAGTATACAGTTGGAGAAGTGCTCTCTGATTTGAATAATTTCGAAATTTGAATGAAAATTTTGTTTTCTGTTCTTTCCATTCCAGCTTATTCTCTCTCATGCTTTGTCAGATTATACGAAGATTTATAAAACACTAATTTTTTTCAGTAGCAAATTTAATCACTAATTTTCGTTGTACTTCTATAATACATAGGAACTCTACAGAATTCTATTTACCAACATTAATTTTGATCGAAAAATACAGCAATGAAATCAGCAAAGCGTACCAGTAGGGCATCCTAGTTTTCGACCACCACGACCAAATCCAACTACAACAGTTCCATGAAAATAATACGGATAAAGATCTGGAAAAAATGACTGTAACGTATTTTATTGTACGTATACAAAATCAGTAAATATTTCAAACAAGAATGATATAAAAAAAATAAACAAATAACAAATAATATAGAAAGAGTAGGATTGAGACACAAGTCATATTAAGGCAATTTGAATTTCCATCTAGAAATTCTGAGAAATAACATAATCAAGGAGACCCTTATTTAATGATGAATTTTCACTTATACAATTCATACTTGCACAGATCTGTCATATAAACAGAGCAGTTAAATTTGGATTTGGAATTTTCAAAACCTACCAGCTGTACCATGTTCTTCGACTACTTCATCCCCATTTGTACCACTCATAATTATTTTAGAATGGTTGTTGCAGTTCGCCCGATCCGGAATCATCTTTGATTCGTCCTTCACAAATGCCAACAAGAAGGCTTCCTATCTGTAGTAACATTAATAATGAAAATGAAATCTTTAAGACCCTCTCTCTTTCCTATAAAGAAGAGTAATCGATTGCAGACCGATAAGTGTAACTTTTTCTAGCACTGTGTAAGTGTTAGTATTCAGATGTGGAGACCGACATCCATCTTTAGACTAACAACGTTGAAATCTAAAGTATCAGATCAAAAGTACGGCGAGACTTTGCATATTCAACAGAAGTGCTCTTATTCAACTACAACTGAACATTGTGTGCGTTTCAAATCTCAGAAAAACATTCACGGAAATGGAAAACTCAAAATGAAACTGCAATATACCATTCCATATTTGGGTCTGAAATTTAGTTATCTTTTGAAGTAAGAAGCTTTACACAAAGTACACCTACTTGTCCAAAACACAAAACCACGGTTTTCAAGCAATAGTGATCGAAGTGACACAGGAATCCGCCGTTGTTGCACAACAAGATTTTGCTGGCGGTAGAATGGAGGGGCTTCTATTTCAACAGTTTTGCGGGTCTTTGTTTTAGCGGAAAGGTTGTTTTATTGTTGGACATAATTGTCATTATTGTTTCATCACATTCATCAAATCATTGTTAACGCAATCAGCTAGTACCATTCTTCTTTGTTTATAAGTTCGGTGAAGAAAAATCAAGACTGTAGAATGTCGTAAAATGATGGTTTTGAATTTATGTCCATCTCTTTCCTTATCTCTTATCCTTATGTCCACTTTTTTATCTGATCGGAAGAATCACCAGGTATTCTTTGAACTGAAAGTTGACTTTCCAGAAATAATTCTAGATGAGTGTTAATTTCTCTCATGGCACTGATATTTCGTAAAGTCGAAAGTTCTTCTGGAATTTGTGCATAAATTACTAGCACGTATGTAATATACGTATTTGTGTAGTATATGAAACACAAATACTTGTGAACATGCCAACAATTTACGTTTTGAAGCTGACTAATTGATCTGTTTGTTACAGCCTGGCTGCTATGATCAGCGAAGACGGTGGCAATAATTACCTGAATAAGTACCCTCAAGAGGGCAGTATCTGCCCGGCTGAAAGTAGCACAATCGCTGTAAGTTTTTAAAATGAGCTTTCTGCTTTTGTGTGTAACGTAAAAAATATTTATAACGTTATGTATATATGAGTAGAGGTATTGTTTAGATTATTTATTGCCATAAATCCTAATTCATATAGTGTCTCTAGGTCAGTTTTAGGATAATGCGGAAAGGCTTTTGTCAGATGGAAATAACGCACCAGAAGCGAATGTTGTAACTCGAAAACCTATTCTGGAACAAGATAGGTTTCTTCCCATTGGTATGCATATTCTTTTATGAAGACATGGGCATCTTCATTGTTTATATGCATTCCACTTTTTTATAGCAAATATATCCCGGTTGATGAAAAATGTGATTCCTCGTTCCGGAAAAGTTGCCAAGGATGCGAAAGAATGCGTTCAAGAATGTGTTTCTGAGTTTATTTCTTTCATTACATCCGAAGCTTGTGATCGCTGCCTTAATGCAAGTGTATTTTACGTTAAAAATTTCGAGATCAAGTTGGTAGTAGTATAAGTGTTCAGAGTTTTATCACGGAGTTTTTTTAAACCGTTGTGTCGTTTGAGAATGTAAATCTGTAGATAATTGTGCTATCATCCAAAAATTTAAGAAGAGTAAGATTGGATCACTATTAATTTATATCTTGTTAAAGTTATGCTAGCTATGGAGTATTTACTTATGTATTTTAAGTATATTTGATGGTGAGATTTACAGGAGAAAAGGAAAACGATAACAGGTGAAGACATCATTGGAGCATTTGCTGCTCTTGGTTTTGATAATTATGTCGAACCGCTGACCGCATACGTGAGGAAGTACATGGATTTTACCTTATTTTCTTTGCGTATTATTAAACCCTAACTAATAAGGCGATCTATAATCATTATTTTGCGGTATACTTATAATCATTCCAGATTTCGGGAAGCTTTTCGTAGCGATCGTAACACTGAAACACTTCTTACTGATCATTCGGGATGTCAGCCTTCCTTTGCGGTTGGTTTCGTTAACATTATTTTCCTTTTTTTTGCATGCTATTAAACAGCCGAAATATTCTCAGTCGTTTTTTACTGTAACTCCTAATTTCAGCAGAAAATGAATGCTCGTGAGTCAAGTGAATCCGCCACGTCTGGTGTTTTTACCATCCAGAGTGAACCGATGCCATCATCAAGTGCATGCGCTCCCCAAATTATTTTTGCAGGTATAAGAACGTATTTGTTTTTTTAGACTCTTAAGAGTTTCAGTCTCAAGATAAGCGAGAACACTATCAAACTGGAATTTTTAGAAAAACTGAAACTTATATAATTTCATAATTTTTGTAGGTGAAGAAGACCCGGATGGTTCAATACGAGTAGTGAGTACAGGAAACGTTCAGCATTTACAGCTTTTAATGGATCCCACTACTGGCCAACATTACATTAACGTGGAAAATCCTAACGGCACACAGCAACTTTTACCTGTTCAGGTACATTGCATAATTTATAAATGTACACTTTTTTGAAACAAATGATAAATCTTGTGGCTTTGATAGGTTTGATAGATTTATTGGTATTTTATGCGGTAACAATCACGATTTCTGCAGGTAACGGCAGTTGCTGACTCTTCTGCTTTACCATTAGCCCTAGCTTGTCCGGACGTGCAGAATTTACCAGATGGTAAGGTGATTGACAAAGAAGTACCCGATTTTTCGACAAAAACTGAGTACCGGTCATCACTACGGAAATCTGAAAACATAGCTTCGGCATCATATAAGGAATTAAGTTATTCTGTCAATACTCTTTGTCTGAATTTAAGATATCAAAACTGTTTTTCAAACTAACTTGTAAGTAACATTTCATTATACCATATTTCTGTAATGGTTGAATACACATCCAACATAATTTTCATGAATTCCTTTTTTCTAATCCTTAAAACCAACCCTTTGTTTCTTTTTATAATTAGATTAGTAGTTCCGCAAAACATTTTAAGCATTTAAATAGGATTTTTCTGTCGTAATTCATATATGCTATTTTAGGTATCGCAACGGCACGCTGTAGAACAATCTAGGAGTGGTGCTTATAGTTTGAAGCATAGTTCTTCTGAGCCTTCGACAACAAATCAACACAAGCAGCAGGTGCCATATGTTGGTAATATGGGATCATTTGGACAGCACAGTGATAGCGGCACTTCTGATAATGGTACTCGGGAGCCATCAAGAAAACGATCTCATGAAAGTGTTGATTACATTACTTTTGAGTGAGTATGTATTACTGGATCGCATTTTAAATATTTTTGTTTACTAGATTTGGCGAAGTTGAACAACCGATCGAGCGCTTTGTCTTACTATTTTTTTATTTGGTTCATTTCCTCTTTTCCTTTCCTTTTCTTATCCTACAATTTGGGCCTTACCACTACTTCTCTACGTCCTGCATCAACATTTCTCTCCCACTTCCCTTTGCTGAGCAATACCAATTGTATTGTATATTTCTTCATCCTCTTCATTTTGAAACCTCTTGAACTCTCAGAGCAAAGTGGTCTCTTCATCATTTTTTCCTCCTCAAAACAATTTTTTCCTTTCTTTGAATTTCGTTGCCTTTTATGTTGCAATTTTTTTCATTATTAATGTCCTTTCAAAGTCATTTGAAACGCTTCCATACGCTAACTTCAACTGGAAGAAGAACTGACATCATTTATCTTTGCCTTCATTTTGGAAGTTTTAAGTTGTTTTTAATATAAATCTTTTCGTATCTACATAATCGCAATTTTTGTTGAGTGGATACCAATGTTCATTTTTCATGCTGATACTAATAGCATCTACACGACAATGTTGATGCTGGATTTTCTATGCAAGCTTAATTTATTTCGCAGAATAAACGAGAAAAAAAGAGAAATTAGACTAGGTTTAATTTTAGAAGGCAGTATTTTTCGTTTTTATTACGAATCAGGCTGCAACGAAGTTCTGGAACTTCATTTGTGTGAGCTCTTTGCAGCTGTTGAAAGTGAAAATTACTGTTTCGCTCGTTTGAGTATCCATGTTTTCAAGGTTCACAGCTGGAAATATGGATCCTCGTCCGCATTTATTACACTTTGTATTCATTGCCTACTATTATAAGCGCAGCATTCCCAGCTGTTATTTTGTTAAGACGGGCTGAGAAGCAAATTTTTTCTAGATTTGTGCAAAGTTTTTTATGTTGCAGAGTTATTATATTTGAGGAATCATTTCTTTGTTTTTTACCAGTTTTCGTGTCATATTTCATCCTTGAGTCGCAGTTTGCATGAATAGTTTTGAATAATTTTAAGTATTGTGTTCAACATTAATAACTGTCGGATTTTCTTACCCAGCAAGATAATTGAAGTTTGACGCATTCGTGCTATCAGTATTCTGTTTTGTACTAAACATCAAATTGATCTACTTTCTGAAGGGTTATTTGTGGTGATCTAATTAATTGTAAAAAATTATCCACTTCGAAATTAGTAGGTAACTTTACCATTCTAAGCAACTAGTTGAACTGGGGCAAAAAACGGAAGGTACACCTTTGTTTTATGGATATCCGTCATCTTTTATCTTTTATATCGGATGGTTGGTTGTTCAGAACTCCATATTCACGAATGAAGAAAATATCTTTAACGAGTAATCCCGTACAACAAATTAGTAAAAATTTTTAAAAACATCCCTAAAACTTTCTAAAGAGAGAATAGTTTTTCACAATTTCGGCCTATTGTTCTTGCAATTTGCAAATACGGTTGGATTAATGATGGAAGTAAGCAATTGATGAATGAGCTAGAAAATGGTTATCCATTTGTACATTTTCCAACCAAACAATTTAACAAGAAGTTCCTGGTGGTATCCTGAAAATGCATTCCCATTAGGAATTTAGGATTATGTTAAGTTATGGGGGCGGTTTTTGTTTCTATAACATAATGCAGCAAGTTTCCTCTCCTCATGCATTGATTCACTTTCGTAAATTTTATTGTTTCAACCATCAGCTCCTTGAAATAATTGTTCTGTGCTATCCAGATTTTCTTTTTCTTTTCTGCAGGGAAATTTTTTGAAAATTCCCAACCCACACAATAAAATGGCTAAAAATTCCTTGTATTTTTTAAAATTCTTTCAACCAATTCTAAAATCAAATGATAAAATTAAAAAAAAAATTTTTTTTTCAACTGCAAATAGCTCTTCATGTCATCATTTTCCAGACAGTAGTAGGATCAACTCATATGGGATAATTTAAGTAAGTCACAAGATGCTAAGTATTCAGAGGTGGAAACAAAGCTCGAGAATTCCGTAAATCACAAATTTTCCAATTTTCGTGCCCCGCAAAGTATTCTCA
The DNA here is from genome assembly GCA_013365375.1 of Litomosoides brasiliensis. Taxonomy (NCBI): domain Eukaryota; kingdom Metazoa; phylum Nematoda; class Chromadorea; order Rhabditida; family Onchocercidae; genus Litomosoides; species Litomosoides brasiliensis. The sequence continues at coordinate 107,803 of JABVXW010000158.1, read as the reverse complement.
TCTCCAGTCATCCGAATTAATTGATTTCGAAATCTTTCTGTTTTTTTTTCTTTTTTTTGATTTGAGACTTCTCATTCCCATTTGTCATTTTCTATAATCACTTCATTCTCCACTTCTATCTTTGCATTTTCTCATTTTTTTTTCACCTTTTTTAACAGTAATTTCCACCACCATATGTTCTATTTTACATCTGTACTACACGGAATTTTCCGGGAAATACAATCAGTCGCCTCAGTCACTACTTAACAATCCGTTTTTTAAAAAAAAGAAAAGGTGGCAGCTGCGAAAAAGTTGTAAATAGTGAGTGGAAGGAACAACAATGCATTGCTCACTGCTTTACTTCACAACATAATGATGTCTGATTTAAAAAAAGTAAAAAAAGACAAGTGAAAAAGCACTTTATAATTACCTACCTGAAATGATGGTTTAATTGATTTTACAAAAAGTCCCACGAATTAAAATTATATTTAATATAATTTTAGCTTGATATAAATTTATAATTAACGGATGAAAATAATATGAAAAGTTTTATTTAAGCTGTAGGAAATCGCAGAAAAAATCTTTAGATATTCAAAGATCAAAAAATATTTGAAATGATTTTTAAGGTGCTGTAATCCGACCAGCATACTTCTCATTTAGTTTAATTGATTGATTTATTTATGCTTGTACGTTTCTTAAAATTTACAAAATAATTGAATTTTGACAAAATAAACATATTGCATTACTCCTAAATATACACTTTCATTTGAGTTTTCGTCGTTTTTTTATAAGCAATAAAATGATTTATTTTTATTGAAATGATTTTCTAGCTCTTTTCCACTTATTTGTTTTCCGACTTGACAATATTTCTTTTTAAATCATTAACTATTTGTGATATTTGTTATGTAATTACGTATACGAAGGTTTTCAATTTCTAAGCATTTTTTTTTGACCTGAAAGCTGAAGATCATAAAAGAGGAAGATAAGAAGTGAGGAATGAGTATTTCTTACTCATAAAAGAAAAAAATTCTTAATTTCTATTATTATAAAAAAAAATTTGAACTTTCATATCATTTTAATCGCAAAGATCGAATTAACAGATCACAAATGAAACTTGTATATCCCTAGATAGTTAATTTGATAAGTAATTAGTGTTTATCATGAGTTAATTTTCTTATTCTTTTAACTCTTCATTCATTTCCGACTAATTAATATCATCAACAATATTCAATTAACCCATATAATCAGACAAGGTGAAGATGAAGTTATGATATTAATTTATCAATAAATAGTTATCTAATTTTTAATTAAATTTATCAATCCTATATGTTCATTTCATCCATAACATAATTTAACACAACTATATTATGACGTAGCGTATTGTAATTGTGTTATAGTGCATTTTAACACTATTTTTTTTTTTAAAAAAAACAGCTCAACACAAATTGTTTGCAAGAAAGAGCAAGAAGAGAACTGATTGACTGATGGGAAAATGAAGTGATAAATTTAACGTTGTGTGATTAACTAACCAATAACAAACAACAGCCAAAGCCTGTTAAGTCAACTCTAACGTGATCGCAATGAATGATAATGATATTAGTGATAATGATAACTGTGATAATTACAACAGTGGTAGTGATAATGATCATTATCTATCTCTTACGTCTGTTTTCCATTCATCATGTGTGCGTTATCTCTCTTGTCCTGTATGTATATGCGTGTGTGTGTGTGTATGTGTGTGTGTGTGTGTGTGTTTTAGGGAGTGTCTCTCAAGCTTCTGATATTTACAGCTATGCTTCAAATCGTTTTGCTCAGTTCACCCATCCACTAAATCTAATAAATCATTGAAGTCATTACCAACCATATCGCCAATTTTAAATTCCTTGAAAATCAATCATTTTACCTTTTTTTTTTGTTATTAATTTCCCACTTGCTACACTTCGAACTCTTTTTACTTTCTGTTTCAAAATTTCTTACTTCTAAACTTTTTCCTCTTTTTTTTTCATTTCCTTAAAAAAAAAGTTAAAAAAAAAAATTAAACTTTCCCTCTCTCTCTCTCCCTCTTTGAGATTTATCGTTATTTTAAGCTTTTCTTAATCTTTGTGCTTCAATTTCATATTAAATTTGAGGTTGTTGTTAGCCTTTTTTTTGGATGCAAATCTACGCAACATTCTCTCAAACACTTTTTCCTTTCCCTTTCTTCTGCTACTGCCAGAGGTTGTGCTTTTAGTAATTTATAAATAATTTCATTCAAATCCAATTGTATATGTGATGTGTCTACCATTGCTCATACTGTTTTTTTGTTTATTAAAATTTCTTCAGAAAAAAATTTACATTTTGAACAAAAAAAAATTCAGTCATGCGTGGAAATATTTCGTCTTTATTATTACAATTATTATTATTGTTACTATTATTATTTATTATTATTGTTATTATTAACTACTAATTAATATTAAATCATTTAAAAATAATGATAATAAATGGGTTTAACAGGTGTAGCCTATTTACTAAATATCATTTGTTAATTACTAAATAATATTAATTAAATCATTTATAATAGCAGTAACAATAACAATGACAACATTAATAATAAATGGGTTTAGCCTAAATTTGATTATTCGTTTTCGTTCGAGCGATTTTATGTCTTTTTTTTTCCTCTTCGTTCCTTTTAATTTGAATTTGAAAATGCCTTCGACGATAACAAGCCTATATAATAGGATCGTGAAAGTGGGGAGGATTGCGTACTACAAAATGATCAACGAAAAATAAGCAGCGTATAAGAATCAAAACCGTTGAGGATTGCCAAGATGTATTTGCAATAAATTATGGAAAATTTGCAATCGAAGAGGATATATTTTGATGCGGAAGATCGACCGCCACCATCGTACTGGCGTGGCGATATGCAAATGGACTCAGATGACAGTTTTGGAATGTTACCTGAAAGCGGAAATTTGCCGTCACCGAAACAAATTAAAACTAAAATGGATCCTGAAGGCGAATTTATCTTACTATTATTATAAAAATATCTTGTTATTATTATATATTATAAAAAAGTAAGCTCAATTTATCTTATTACTCATTATTTCCTGTCTTTCCAAATTGAATTTCATTAATTTATTTTTTTAGGGTTGAGTTTACTTTTTTTTGATAGTAATTTAAGAAAACCTAGAAACTTACGTTGGGCATTTCATAGCTCTATGAAAAGGACAAATGTTGGTGTTGTAGGAGAAGTGGACATGAGTGACCACAATTAACAACAACAGATGGAATAATAACCATTTAATCGTTGAAGAATAGATTGGGGAGGAGTGAAACTTAAAAATTTGTCTAATCATTTCCTTGAAGTATGGGGTAATCGCTCGTATTCATCGGCAACATTCTTGTAGTGTGTTGTCCTTCGACCAAGTCCTATTTGAATTTCAGTTTAAGTTTTTCAGCACGACCTATATGACGTAAAATATATTTCTACAAACAACACGAGAAATTCACATACATTAATGTCGAATTTTTTCTGCATAATCTTGCTAGTGAATTAAATCATCTCATAGCTTTCATTTACTATTTTTTGCTAACAAATTACATCAAATTAAAATCAAAAATTTAATACTTAGTGGGAGCGAAAAGTTCAAATTAAAATTTTTCAAATTAAAAATGGAAATTATTAATAATTGTTTTGCACTTATAACTGAGGTAATCTTGCCGAAATTTTGAAATAAAAAATATCATTTTTTGTACCATTCCTTTTTTATTTGAAATAATTTGCTTCGATTTTAATCGATCATTAAGTGGTTAATTGTTGTTAGTTGTGAAATTTATCATTAACATATTAATTACATAGTAATTATTAATAATTTTAATTTTTAACCTTTTAAACGATATGATACATAAACCATTCGTTTGTTTATTTACATTTGAAAAGATTGCATTTTTTTTCTTCTTTTTACGTTCATTTCAGCTAAATGCCAGTTTCCTTATCATTTTCGTTGTACAAAATTAAACTTAATATCACTAAAATTTTCAATTACCAAGAATTACTCGTTATGGATCATGAAATATCTATCTATTAGCCTAAAAACTTCCTTTACTACTCTGTAAGATAATTTTAAAACAAATAAAGATTGTTTTGCAACAAAATACTACTTAGAAAAGTAGATTTATAAAGGAAAAAAAATAAGAAAAATTGAAATTCTGTTCACACCTACTGTACAATGTTAATTATTGTTAAACAACTTTTATTTTTAAAACTATTTTTAATTTTTAAAATTGTTTTGAAAATAACGAAAACATTTTTATTTTTAGAGAACAAATACAGAATAATAAAAGTTTTGTCATATATTTTTGGACTTAAATTTGTTCGAAATTTTACATTAATATTTGATGTGTTATTTTTAGAATGGTTGAAAGCACCAGAATTTGTTCCACGATCCAGGCAGTTTCTGGATAATTCCTTTCATCCTGATGGAATGATATTTGCAAATAATTTGCTAGTTAATTCAATCAATGGAACTGTTCTGCCTAACAATATTTTGAGCCAACAAGCTCAGACTCATATTGTAGCTGGAATACCATTTTCACCTGTTGGTACTGTTCTTGATCTACCGCAACCAATAATGTCCACACAAAGTAAGCAATGAATTGATTGAAATAAATCAATAATAAACAAGTTTAACTTAAAATGGCCGTAAATTAATTGTTTCCTAAAATATTAGCAATAATCATGTTAGTCGTGAAATATCAATATTAACAAATTTTAAAATTAAAATTATCAAAATAGAAATAGTGTCATTAAAATTTTTAACAGATATGGTGCCATTTGCAATAAATCAACCACCATCATATTTTATGCCAACTGCAAGTGTTCCACCACCACCACCACCACCACCGCCACCACCACCACCAGCACCATCCACTGCAACGATTATACGTTTTCCGATACCACCGATCAATCAAACTTTAGCTTTACGTGATGCGCTTGGCATGATACCACCTGGCTATTCTGCCAATATTGCTCACATAAATTGCAAGTGGTTTTATGAATTACAGTTTCATTTTTATTTAATTTTGCAATTTTGTAATCAAACAAGTTTATGTTACAGGATATCTGATAGAAAAATTGATCAGAATAATTAAGGGGAACAACAGTGTTACTTAGTACATTTTTCATTATTTATAATTAATTAAAAATTTATAAACTGTAGTAAAAAATTATGTCAAAGAAGGTAATTATCATTTTGCTCCTACACATTACTTCTATCTAAATTTCAAAATAATTTCACAAAAGTTTCCATTTCTTATTTTACGTCTATCAAATTTGGCTAATCGTTGGATGATAATTCTTTGCATTCTTTTTTTTTATGCATCTTTTTCTTTCTCTCTCTCTCTCTCTCTCTTTTTCATCTTCCTTTCTCTCTCTTTCTTGAAAAACGGAATAAAATAAAATTGCAGAAACGCGTAAAATGATAGAAAGTAAAGAAATTGATTATAATTTTTTATGTTTCAAAGAAAACAAAAAAATTTCACTCGTTAAGATTATCATCTTTTGATAAGAATGATAAAGAAGATGTAAAGATAAGTGTAAGCTGTCATCAAGATTTTCAACTCTTCTATCTGTCCGTTGTATTATCACTGCTCTCCTTCCGGCCAAATATTACATTGAAATCAAATTATGGACATGAATCTTATTAAATAATTAATTAATTAATACGCGTTGTTTTTCTTCAACTAATATATACACTCCAGGCAGACTTAATGATCTGTTTGGAACGGTAACAAAATGATCCTCAGGCTATACAAACTTTTATGAGCCAAGAAATTAGGTAAACCTTTACTGATGTCGTCACGTTCCGCATTAGTATATTTTTCACATTTTCCTAATTCCTTGCAATTATTTGTGCTTGTTCTTTTCTGGCTAATTTTTCTTTGCATAATTTTAATTTTCTATAGCACTACGATTGCTTATACTATTTCATTTTCCTGAAATACAAAATTTGTTAGAAAAAATATATATGTGGCAGTGACAACAGTGTGTAAATTAGAGGTAAACAAAAAATGAATTAGCTTGAATTAAAAAAATGGAAATTTGTTTGAATAATTTGAGAAGCATATTTTCTCTAAAGTAATTGTTTGGATCGATTGCTTCAGTTAACGATTTTTCTTTGATTTTTTTAAAATCTTTTCTCCTCTTTTCTAACTTTTTCTCTCTCACCGAAACATAAAACTTTGAAAAATTATATGAACAGAGAAAAACGTGAAATATCAAAGTGACATAATTAAGAAAAAAATCCGTCGGAATGATGTGATTAAAAAAGCCTAAGATATCATAGTTTAAACAAGCGATCTGTGCAATACTTTACGAGCAAGAAGAATGAATATTACAGTTTGCCAAAGATCTGTGAAATCAATGAAATGAATTAGAATTTATGACAAAAAAAATTTCTGCAAAAAGGAGATTGAAAAATATTGCTACAAGTTTCTCTCTCAATAATTTTTCTTTTTATGGTTTGAAGATAAAACTATTTCCTTTTTATTAGTGTAATTTTCCTGACAATTTGATATGATTTTACAACTATAAGTTAAACACAAAATTAATTTTAATAATGCTTTATTTCTTGAATTCAATCAAATTTCATTCAAAAATCAAACCTAAAATCAACTGTGAAGACTGTGAAAAATAGCTGTATGGTATTTTTCTTTACCGCTTTATGAATAATTGGAATTACGAGCATTCTAAATGAACCTAACCTTCTGAAATTTAATTTATTCAAATGAAGATAATGTTTGCATTATCTTTTTGACCTTTATGAAAGCAAATGCATCACGAACTTGCACTCTTTGTGGTTGAATGACAATTTCATTTAATCAACTCTGACAGGTTTTAAAAAATCTAAAATCCACTCTAATCAAACATCAATCATTATTTGATTCTATCTATTTCATTTCACCGATTTCTTAAATGATTTACTTTCATATCAATAACAATGAATCATATTGAATGTTTCGTTTCATTTCATAATAAAATTGAAAAATAATAAATTTTAACAAATTTTATCCATTCGAAGAAATGTGTTTTCGAATAGTAATGAAATTCAAATCATTTCGAACAACGCTGGCAACAATATCCGAGAAAAATGAGGAGTAATGAGGAAACCTTTTTGACTAAACTACAAACATTAAAAATATTTCATATTTTATTTCTTCTTGTTGTTGAAAATTACCGAAATCTTCAGCTGGAGTGGGTCCTCCAATTCCGGCAGTTATCCTGAAGAAGAAGCGTAGAAAAAGGCATCGACGTCCAAAGGCTAATTTGACCAGCACTATTGAAGTAACATTTTGCAAATGAAGAAATTTATAAATAACATTAGAATATGCGATTTTAGATTTATTTAGACTGATTTATCACTAAATTTTCATTAAATTTTTTTACACAGTATATTTATGCTAATTTTAATTTTGCTTTGACAAAATAGTTTGATCTTCAGCTGTTTTGAAAGTAAATAGTAAGACTGATGTGTAAAACTTGATAACATCAATTACTGTATTTCCCTGATTATTATCCCCCTGACGTAACTTAAATTTTTTTTAAAAAGAGGAAAACATTATAAAATTGTTTGTTTTTTTCTTTCCATCGATTCTCAGAAATTTCAAAATCTTTCAATTTCAATCATAGTTGCAATGAATTTTTGCAAAATTGCAGAAGGTAAATGGTGGAAGTTTCTGCAACGGTTTGGAAGTATGCGAAGGTGAATCAACCCAACCACAACTTCAAGCAACATCTTCCGAACCTAATTTGAACAAGGTTACTTTATTTTTCTTCCTTAATTTCAGCATTCGTCTCATCTTTATTATCACGAAAAACCCGTATTAGTCTTGGAAATTGCAGTCAGTAGTTACTATATAAAACTGAATAAAGTAAACAATTACTGAAATATTAAAGTTTAAATCAGAACAAATTTTATAAATTAAAATAGAACGTTGTAGAATTCATTATCAGAAGAGCCTTCCATCGAAGATGCATCGAATAGTGAAGTACATCCACTTGGTGGTTCATGTCCAGATTTATCAAATTCAGAACTTTTGCTGTGGGATAACTACCTTGTAAGTCTTTCCACCTTAATAAACAACTACTGAATAAATGGCATACCACGTAAACTTCTAAGAATGCATGTTTTATCGGCAGTTGCAACAAAACCAAAAACTTCTACCGATTGATTATATTTTTCAAAATTTTCATTCTTTCTCTCATTTTTCCGGATAGAAATTCACTAATTTTTGCATCAGTGCTTACAATGAAAGAGTTTTTTTAATGCAAAATTTTTAAAGTTTAGTTTAAAAAAATTTTTCAAAACTGATTTATTTATTTATAGTTTGATACTATTACAAATGAAACAAACAATGTGATCAACGAGGACAGTACAAATCAACTATCAATGGATCCAATGCAACGATCAGGTTAGTGCCTTTTTTTTCTCTGTTTCTCTCTCTTGCTTTATTTGTTAAATTAAATTTTCTAATTTATAATTTAGATTTTGAAAGGAAATGTTTGAGATTCAACGATCAGTTTGATCGTTGAATCTCAAACATTTCTCAACAATCATTTTTTTTTTCTCAATCTCAACAATCTCAAACATTGAGTGCTAAACTCAATGTTTTCAATTTTTTAGATAACTTTTTTATGTATCTTGAATAATGTAAAATTTGCATATATAATTTCCGAATGTTCAATTAGTTTATCAAAATAATAATAATAATAATAATAATAATAATAATAATAATAATAATAATAATAATAATAATAATAATAATAATAAATAATGGTAAACAATAACAATAATAGTAATAACAATAACAATAATAATAATAATATAGTAATAATAATAATAATAGTAATAATAATAACAGTAATAATAATAATAGTAATAACAAATAATGATAGCAATAAATGATAATAATACTAATAAATAATAATATTAATAGTGAATAGCAATAATAAATAAATAATAATCGTAGTTATGGTACTTGTTTATCTCAGAATATGAGGTAGCATCACGTCCGGTTCTTGTGGCCATGGATTCTGCTTTGCATGCCGATGGCATTTGTTCCGAAAAAGTTCGACAATTAGATCGCATCTTACAAGGTTGAGCTCATTTAGTTCATTGGCATTTTCTTTACAAAAGCTAAAAGCTTAATTCATTATGTTCAAGTTTCAGACGACGACATTGCTTCCTCTTTTAATTCAGAATAGTACGTTTCACGTTCAGATTTAATTAATCGTGTGAAGATTATTCTTGAATTCAGGAAATAACTGCTATTTACGAATAAATTTAAGATTTATCTTTGTGTTAGAATATGCTTCCGACCAACATTTTCGCAATTTAAGCTTTTAAGACATAGCTGGGAAGAGGGAAACGATGAAACAATAATTTTCTTTTGTGTTACCTCTCCAACATTAAGTGTTCATTTTTCTTTTCAAATATTTCATCGAAGTTTAAAGGAAGTGGTAGCAACAGGGAGGATTCCTTATCTGAGGATGGACTCGTTGAACGCTTACGTGACGGATTTAAGAATCAATTTCTCGATTCTCCTGCATCAACAACTAGAAGTTTAAAGGCCGAATTAGAAGAGCTCTCATTTAGACCAACAATTTCGGTAAAAACTGATTAAATTAAACTGTAACTTTTCCAAAAATTAACATTAATCTTAGTAACAGAATAAATTTGGTTGATTAAAAAGAAACCAAATTGTTAAATCAATTACTTATCAAGCAATTATAAATAATAGCTCTGATAAGCATCTTATTCTAGCAATACGGTTATCCGCAGGCAGATTTCTCTTGTCTTCAAATAGCAACATTTAATCCACAATATAACACTACTACATCATCAATCCTAAAGCCTAAAAAGGTAATCACATTTGATTCATTTTCTTTTTTCCAACTTTTAATACGAAAAAAAATAATTTTGTTAGCGATGATGAAAGTTGATAAATCACCAAAATGATTGGTAGTCATTTGTAGATTGGTTGTCATACTGAAGAGGATTACTCCGAAGGAGGACATATATGCTTAAATTCATTCAATGATGTACATATTTCATTCTATTTTCCTTTTTTTTACATCAAAAGTTATATAATTAATTGACAATTGGAACAATATATCACTTTCTTCTATTTATCCACAATTTCCAATTCAAATTTTGAACTAAAAAAGTGGAACAAAGAGAATTAATTTTCAGGATTTAGATTTATCTGATTCTGAGCTACCACAATTATCTCGTTTCCAGCAATTGCAATGGGCAATACAACAAAATGCGAAATACTATACTAACATAGCAACACCCAAAAATATGTGCTGCAGTATTATGTAAAATATTGACGATATTGTTTGCATTTGTAAAAATATGATCGTATTCTAACATGAATTTTATCAAATTCTGATTTATGAATTTAAATAATCACCTATTTGATTAAACGGGCCATTGCTATTTTTTCGGGACCATTGATAGAGACGAAATGTTGTAAGTGTCACAAGTTGCCTTACTTTTTATTTCTTTTTTTTTTTGAGCTTACTAAACTTTTCGGAATTGTTGTAATTTGTGTGCAAAATTGGAAATACTAAATATGACAGTTTTTGGGAATATCTAATGTTACTTGTTACGTGCTCGGAAGGATTCAATCATTTTGTATTCATAATTTCATTTAATTTGTGAATTGAAATTTCTATCATACCATGCAACAGTTTAATTGCTAACTCATCCACATCAAAAAAAAATGTTGAAAAGTGCAACAGTGTGATACAAGTCGCTTGTGATTTTTCAAAAAGCCAAGATATATTATTCATCTACATTTTTCCTCTTAATTGATTAGCTCCATTTCCAAGCAGTTTAACACATTAGGCAAGGAATAAACCTGAATTAGAATATCAATAGGAAATAGGACGAGGATGAACACTTCAAGCGTTTTAATGCCACATGCTTGTGAAATGTCCACCGCAATAATTTCTTCAAAATTTGATATTTTCGGTTACTTTTTTGTCTCACAAATTTTGAGACTTTTGAAATCAATTACACTGTATGAGGAATCACTGCATTTCAATCCAGAATTGCGCAATGCTTCGACACTTTTCGATTCTGCACTTTTCCAAAATTTGTTATTGATGTTGACAGTTGCGCAAAATTTGAATTTGTATTACTTCCTCTCAGTAGTTTCATGGACAAATCGTGTTAATAACTATAAAAGTTTGCAATTTCTTAAGTTGGGAAATCAACTATGAAACTACGGAGAGGGAAGCAATACTAGCTAGATACTTGTGACTTGACCTTTTCAAATGTCACAGTCAGAACAATGAAAGGGGTTAAGATGGAGTTGGAGACCTGCCGTAGAAGATTACTACAATTTATTTTGAAAAGAATTCTTTCAGCAAAAAGTTAGATAAATTTATATGAAAAAATTTACAAGGGAATTGTCATTATCCGCACATTCACTAGTGTAATACGTAATCCAAGACCGCGTACGGTTCACAATGTGTCGTACATAACTCTTCAAGAAAAAATTCACTTCGCTAGTCAAGTCAATTCCATTTAATTCATGCAACAGTTGATAAGTAACCGCTAATTTTTCAAATATTTAGTTCCCACTCCAAAACTGATTCAAACGCAACCATTGCGCTAACGACCGTATGCTGCGCAATTGGCAACCACAATGTACGTTGATTCAAGCATTGCTCGTGCTAGGACCCATAAACTCACATAAGTTTTCAGCTGCAGACTTTCGCAAAATTCTTGTCGAGAGTGGCAATAAGCGATAAAGGGGGGATGAGTTTCGGGTTGGTGGCCTAGTTTAACGGGCCGTGACCCGAATTGAGGATTGCGATTGGGTTTGAGGTTGCAAGCGTGCCGGAGGTTTTAATTTATGGTTTTAATTTGGTGGTTACGGTATTGTAGCCCGCTGTCTTAGATTGTGGACCATGTCAGTTAAATTACTGCGACTTGTAACAGTGAGTTCTAGTCCAATTTAATGGGTTGTAAACTGATTTAGTAGAGTGTGTAGAGTGTTATCGAAATAAGTTGCTTACAGTCTGAATAACCGGATTATGACGGACTTATCTGAGTCGATGTATTGTGACCGATAGTCGCAAATTGTATAATGGTTATAGACGAAGTTTAATATATGTATATTTCTCATCTTTGTAATGACACTTATTTTAACGATAATTTTTTTTATGCAATAATTGTTTATTTTATATTCTTTTCGTGACACTGTTACGATCTCTCTAATCTGTTGTCCTTAGGTTGAATGTTGACTTGATTGTATCATTATGTATGTGTTACTTAATGGTTGAATGAGATGAATGATGTTATATTTGTTAAGCTTAATCAGATTTAAGTGTCGTGGGATTATCAGCAAGTGTTAGAATGCAAACAGAACAATTAGGGGAAAATCATTCCATCTCAATGCGATTAATTAGTTTTTGACCTCATCGAACAATAACGTAGTGACGATTTGCTGCTTCCAATATACTTATGCGTGATGATATACTTGAAATATTTGAAAATGTGAATATAAAATCAAAATTGCCCAGGATATCAAAATATATCGAACTGCGTTGGTCATACCCTTTCGAAGATACTTATTTCGTAGTCTCAGTTGCAGTCCTCCAAAAGGGATTAACAACATTCATTCTTCACATTAATCCAGGTACTGACGAACCAGTGATTCAAATATCCTTTGTTACTGAAGTAGCAATTTCATTCTATATCTCTAAAACATATGAGTTTTAAAGCACGATAAGGTAAATCAGTAACATTAAAAAAAATCTTTTCAAATCGTTTTTGAAATGTGTTAATGTTAAAAGTTGAATTGTCTATTAGTTGCACGATTATTGAAATATGGAATTGCATTGTGGTTAGTTCCGGAATTTGCATTTTGCGGTCAACACTTAATTTCATTACAGTATGTTTTTGGACTGAAGACAGTTACGCGTGAAGTACAATGTCGATTTAACTGTCCATATGGCGTTAATAATGCTAAAACTCGAACCATTGCATCTGGTGCTTGAAAATCTTTCGGTATAACATGTTTCCAACTCATTTTTTTTCCGTCAAAGCGATATGAAACTAATTCGTGGTCTTCACGATGACTCTGCGTTGAATTTCTGCTGGTTGAATTGTCGGTGCTTTTCTCTTTCGTGTTTCATGAAAAATTATTTCCAGGAAGAATATTTCTCTAATTGGATTGTAGTCGCTGTCGTGTAATGCCCGCGCGGTAAATATTTGATTCAGTTTTTCATTTATTTTGCTTAAAAGATTAGTGTTGTCGAGTTATGTTAGGTATTAAATGCACTACTTAAAAGTGTGCTTCACTGATTGCGTTTGAGGGGAATATTTTGTTGTGAAAAGTCTCCATTATATTCGTTCACTGATTCACAAACGAATGATTTGTGGTAATTGAGATATTTGACAGAACAATTCTAATCAAGATAAAACGCACATCTGAATATTCGATGATTGTAGAATAAACGATAATATAGGAAGGACAACGAAAGTTACGCTTTGTTTTAGTGGACTTTAAAAAAAGATAGTGTGTTTCCGGGTGGGCTTCGTTTCCTTTGCCGTCTATGTGTAAGAGACCTGATACTGTCAGAGAATGTCATAGGTTAGGGGAGCTATATGGGAGCTAAAATTTCCATTTAATGGGAGTCTTAATAGTGAATGGAGCGTAGTACAATGATTGGTCGCGTCAGAGGATAAAGGGATAGATTACAGAGCTAGGACAGCAAAGACCGCATGTATAACTGTGACCACTCTCGTCGTCCAAATAAGACATATCCGCAACATTTTTTTCTGGGAGACAGAACTCGGAAATGTTGTTAATATAAAGGGATACGAAAAGTAAAAATTAAACTGGAATATGAAATTATCCTGAAATTTTAGGAGAAGTGTGAATGAAATTTATGCAGAAAAATCGAGTGAGTTGAAGCACCTGCAGGTATTCGATCTGATTTTCTTTTTTTGCAAACATCCATATCTCATACAAAATTATGAGTAAGAAATCTAGTTTTTTTTGTCCGTACTTGTTAATATTCGTGGAGTGTTTTTTTTTTGAGGATAGCTTGACACGATTTTTTACTCCCACAAATCGGAGGCGCTCTCGAGTTGCGCAGTCATCATTTTCGTTGGAAAGTTTTGAACCCGGCGCTTCATCACGGGCCACATTATGCAAGAGTACCGATTCCAAAAAGGTCGAGAGAGTCAAGTTTGGGTTTTGGAGTTTTTATACTCTGGTTTTTTTGCGTTCTTTCTTTCCACACACTTCAGATTTCAGGATTCGAGTAAAGAAAGGACTAGGCGGAGTCCAAGGCCAGTAAGAAAGATTTCAGGAAAAGACATCAAAAAGAATGTTATCTCTGGAGAAATTAACAAGACAACAGCAAGCAAAATTGTGAGTTTTAATTGGATGTTATTCTTAAATTTCTTCCCTGTGAAGACGGATTTATTTTATCAGAGCTACAAAAAATAATTGTATGGCGGTAATTTGCACATGATTTCAACTTTTTAAAATATTACAATTTTAGCACAACTTTTCTTCTATCTCTATTGATACAAAACATGGTGACTTCCAGTCGTCTACTTCTCCGCAACCTTCTATAAGTTCGCCTTTAAAATCAGGTAAAATTTGAGATTATTCTCTTCATTGAGCGTGAAGTTTTTATGCTAGTTTAGAATATTTGACCCTACGGCTTTTGATCCTGATTATAAAAGATTTTCATTTCAAGTTAGTTAAATTAGCTGAAGTTGTAGGACAGTCGACACCATCGCCACATCGCCGTACGGATGCACTTTTTGATGCGCTGTCTCCATATTTTAGTGCAGCTTCCGAAAAGAGGCGGACGTTTTCAAAAGTACATTTTAATTTCCGTGCACGTGAATATGTGGTTATGTCTGTCTTTTTATTTTCTGTTAATCACGAGTTCTTTCTCGCTTGTTCTGGAAACAGTAGCTTTCTTCTAGTATACTGAAGTGCCGAGCAATTCATATTCAAATTTCAGGGGCAATATGTTCATCTTTCTGGTGGCCGTACAAGAACAAAAAGTGGAGAGGGTAGCGTGGTTCATGGTTTGTCTTTCATCTACCAAGTTATGTATAAGGGGAAAATCTTAAGTACCTAGAAATAATATGTAATTTTTTGGTCTTTATGTTTTACTCTTTTTTTAGAAGAGAATGCGTTTTTCCCAAGTTGTATACGTCAACCACACACTAGTGCTGCTGTGACGTCGAGCGAGTCACAGGATGAACTTCCTAGTACTGAACAACGAAGGTATACTTAAAAATCTATCAGTTGCTTGATTTTGTCAAAATTTTACGAACTCATTGTGAATGCCAAGAGTGCAACACATTTCTTTTACTCTTGCTTTTTTTAGTTGTGAACCTTCACTTTAGAAAGTCCAGTAAATATTTGTATTTTTTAAGGATTATACGTCCAGCGAGAAAGAAACGCCATTCGGCAAATGTAAGTGAACCAGCAACATCATATCAAAATGAATCATCATCTATGTATGTTCGAATAAACGAAAATTCGGCCGAGTGTCATTCAGTTCAAAATACTTATTTGTTTCCGGTAAAGTGATACATTTTACTCTCCAGTTTTGAAATTTTTAACTTTTGTTCTTTACGAATGTGTGGAAAACATCAAACCATTCATATTACTGACTTTGATATCAGTTTATTTATGACATGAATAATGAAGATAGGAGTTTTGTCCATTGTTCACTTCGTAATTGAGAACTTTTCGCTAAACATGATCATGCAGTTTTCTCATTATTATGTAGTGCATTAATTATTATAAGGCATTTATTGAATTTTTTTGAGTGAAACGAGCACTTTTTGATCTCCATTTGTCAATCGTTCTTGATTCTGATTACTCTAGCAAATGTACGCAATTTCTTTATGAGACGACTTATTGTATTTTAAAACTAACTTTCCTGCTTTAAAACTTCAAAATCTTGCACTTGTTGAAGACTTGAAAACTGTAATGTTTTATGAGAATGGCTCTCAAGTTAAATCTTCGTCGCGGAATTCTGGATTACGCCATTTATTATTGCAGTCATCGTCTAATTTGAAAAGTTTGGTTCCCAAAGGACTTGTATCACAACGGAGATTACGGACCGCCTCGATTATTCGAAAGGCGAAGTCGCACAAAACACGCTTGAAATTACGCCAGTCATTATCTCCTCGTCTGGTGACAAGGTTTATGAGATATCAGTTGTATTTCTACAAACATGTTAAATTACATTGAACGAAAATTTTAGCGCTTGTTTAGTTCGACAACTAGATAAATTTTTAGAGCATTTCATCGATAATTGTTTGTGTTGATTTCATGAGCGGTTATTTCATGATCTTTTTTGACTGATCATTCCTGTATGAGTTCCTGTTGCTATGAGCATTTTGCTATCGTTCAATCACACTTTTTTGTTCTACATTCTAATTTAGGAAACGTGTGGTATCACTTCGTCAGCCCTATTTGGATGAATTAAACATGGCAGGAGGAGCGGTTTCGTTGGCGGAACCAGTAACTATAACCGACGAAGATCGGGAATTATATAATGCTGCTTGTAATTTAGCTGGATTGGTATTTTTTTGAATTTTTTATATGAAGCGCGCTGATTTATTATGTTAAATATTCCTCATGAATTACCGGCAAAATTAAAAAAGACTCTGCGATCAAAAAGGAATCATTTGTTAGGAATTTCAAGCATTTTTCGATTATTTTTATCATTAATAAACATATTTTGGAGCATTTCATCTCATTGGCATGTTCCTAAATTTCCAGGACTTTGATGCTACTCCAAATGAGTGCACTTCGGCAGAGCATAAAACTTTCAATGACACTACTGATAGTTCACGAAATCCAAAAGCAATACGAATTGGAGATTTTGAAATCGAAACATGGTATTCTGCACCATATCCAGCGGAATATGCACAGCTATCAGTTTTATATCTGTGTGAATATTGTATGAAATACATGAAAAGCTTGGAAATGACACAGAGACACTCGGTGCGTCGCAGCTTTGTTTCATGAATATTATACTAAATCTTACAAGATGCCGAGATTGTTTTCCAGTCACGGTTTTTTTTCGTAATGAAAAAAGAGTTAAAGAATTTCAGTTTGTGCGTTTAGTAATTGCTTAAATACCATTACACATTTTCTAGGAACGGTGTCAACTTCGACATCCCCCAGGCAATGAAATATACCGGAAGGATGGTGTGTCGGTATTTGAGGTAGAGAATTTCGTGTTTTATACAACGCAGGAAAATTTGTAAGGATAATTATATTAGATATAAAATTTTTTAATTTTTCAGGTGGATGGTTACTGTTCCAGAATATACTGTCAGAATATTTGTCTTCTGGCGAAATTGTTTCTGGATCACAAAACATTGTACTATGATGTGGAGCCCTTCTTATTTTATGTAGCCACAAGAAATGATAGCAGTGGATGCCATTTCGTTGGATATTTTTCCAAAGTAAGCTTTAATTCCTCATACATCCAGATTTATATATACAGCAGTCACAGTGAAATGTCACTGCAGTACGGTAGTTCTCACATGGTCATTTATGTTGGTTCTCTCTGTATTCGAGTATGTAGAAATTATGCTTTTGAGCGTTGACACACACCCATCGATTACCTTATCTTTTCAGGAAAAATACAGCGCGCAGAAATATAATCTATCGTGCATCATGACATTACCTTCTTATCAGAGACAAGGATTTGGAAGGTTTTTGATTGATTTCAGTAAGTTTTTTTAGGTCATTAGAACTAACTATAATTCTGTACAGCCTAGTAAAATTTAGAAAGGTCTAGAACTCTTTTCATTGCAGTTCTCGCCAAAGCTCATTTTTTGTATTCGGAGAATGAATTTCACTAATCTTTTTTTTTCACACACCTTGATAGGATACCATTCTGCTTTCTAAATCGTAACGCTGCCTGTTGGATTGCAGGTTTTTTGTTAAGTCGGAAAGAAGGCATGACAGGAACACCAGAAAGGCCTCTATCAGATCTGGGCCGTTTTTCGTATAGAAGTTATTGGCGATCTGCTATTTGTGAATATCTTTACAAAACTCTTTCACCTGACAAAACAAAACGGCTTACTTTGAGAGGTATATTTTTTTACATAACACTGAGGTAAAATCCTCTTAAAAATTCTCTTAAAACAAATTTCAAACCATTTTTTGAAAACCGTTTAAGGTATTGCACGCGGTACGGGTATTTCGGTTTATGATGTTATGGAAACGTTACAGTCGTTAAATATACTTCAACGAGTCGATTGTCAGTAAGTTTCATTTTTAAACTTCATTCTCCAGACTTACAGGCAGAAGTTTACTCAAATCTACAATAATAATCAGCAAAACTATGATATGTTTTGGTTTCTCTGGATGCACTTTGTACAGAAGCTTATTGATTTGTGTTTTCCTTGCTGTCATTTCAGTGTATTCTACTGGTATTTAATAGAACAGTATTTCAGGGTGGTAATTGTATTAAATATGACGATGTTGAAAAGTCACTGGACTAGAGCAAAGAACGACACGAGGCGTATTTGGTTGGATGAAACGAAGCTATCAGTAAGTTAAATCTAAGTGCTACGGGAAACTCGATGCAATTTTTGTTACTAAATAATTATACAAGGAATATGGAGATCTCCACGCATATCTTAATAAATAATTCGAAATTGAAAGAAAATTTTATGGTGAAAATTAAGAGGGATTTTTTGTCAAATATCAACGATTATTTATCCAGTAAGAAGGTACTCAAAGTGTTTAATAATAATAATATTGGAATTCAAGGGGCATGCGTTTTAGTTTGAATTAATTTAACAATTCATTTCAGTGGTCGCCAGTTACATATTCGCCTTCGAAAGAATATAGTGAACGATCATCCCATTCGTTGCGCTCCCCTTTTGCCAGTCCTATTCAACAGACTACAGTACGACGTAGTCGTGGAAACATAATGCAGAATTCTAGTGGTAATATGCAGGGACCCAAAACAAATAATTTTTTTCTAGAAAAAAACATCAAAAATGGTAAAACAGTTCTGAAAAAGCAGCGGTCTGATGGCAATACATCGGATGAAGACAAAAAGGCAGTAATGAATTTGAAAACCACATGTCGTGGTATGTGCATTAGCTTTTATCCAAACAATATCAGGATTATTGGTGGTTCTACTTGTCCTTTACATGATGCTTTGACTGCAGACGGAAGGCAGAATAGACGAATATGGAGAAAAACAAGCGGCGACGATTCCGACGATGATGATGTGAAATTGCAAAAGGAAGCAAGGAAGAACATGCGTTTAGGTAGAATTAAGTTGCATGCAGTAATAAAAGAATTTTATTTTTTTTCTAAAGGTCGTGTATTATGGTAAATTTTAAGCTGAAAAGAGTCAGAAGAAAATATCAAAAAGGAGTACTACCAGTCGACGTTTTCGAAAAAGTGGGACGAAAAAGGCTGTAGCAGTTGAGCCGTATACGTATCCATCATCATCAAACAGTGATTCATCCGGTATTGTCTTTTAGTAATTTTAATCAGAAATATACTAGTTAATTTTTCTGTTTAAATATAAAACAACCCTAACATTTTTTTGTGTCATTTGTCCTTGTTACCTTTTTCAGAAACTTCATTCCAGATCTAAGTGATAATAGTTCAGACGTTCGGAGAAGTGGAAGAGCTTACAAGTCCTCCCATAGGAAATTTGTGTCACAATCTAGTTGTAGACGACGAAAACAGGTGTGGATGGATTTGAATTTTTATAACGAATTTGCTCCGTAGTCATTAACAGTCTTTCATGTAAATACTGAAATATTGTTCAAATTGAAATGAAAGGTTTTTTTAGAGAAATAAAAGATAAAAAAACAAACTTCTATTATTATTCGTTAAAAAAACAGCAATGCAACTGTTATACATCATTATGTTTTACTGTAATATTAATTCAATTTAGATTTGTTTTACGGTAATATTCATCTAGATTAGATTTGTCTTACAGTGATATTGATTCAGTTTAGATTTATGCTTTACGGTGACATTGATTTAATTTGTTTTGCGGTAATATTGATTCAGTGTACATTTGTTTTACGGTAATATTGATTAAATTTAGATAAGTATTGCCAATGTAGAATCAATCGAACTGAATAACATCAATGATCAAGATATTGCACCAGACAGTAAAAGAATGTCCGTGAAAACCATGAATTCGTATGCTTATTTGTTTCTATGGGTTTTTTAATATCTTTTGAGGAGTACATACCACAGTCGATTTTTTATGTTTTTATCATATCTGCTCATTTACAGAAGAAATTGCCATAAATTACATCTTTATCATATATCGTCTAGCGCCGATTCAAGTGGCTCTGAGGGATCATCTGATGATTCACTCTTGATTTTGAAGCGACGCAAAATAACTAATAGTACAAAACCATTGTTTTCAAGGTATATCGCATTTAATCCACTGCGTTCCACTGTGGGTAGGATTTTTTCATCCTTTAGTCAGAGCTTTTGAAAATTTCGATTTCAGTTGCTCCAACTCTCCAGAACCACTGCGAGATGGGCATATTACTCGGAAATTGAGTGTGAGCCAAGAACCAGGAAGCGATATTCCCGATTGCGATAAGCCGACTGCAAGTAATGTACAGCAATCAAATAAAAACGAAAAAAGGTGCGACTAATTTGCAGAACTTCCGCTTTTTTAGATTTGATATACAGTGGTTGATTGCGCAGATATTTTTATTATCCTTAATTTATGAGTTTTGCTTTAAGTTTGGAATTAAGTGTTGATAATGAAGATGAACTACCACCCACGCTGGAAGCAGATGGCGTCGATGGCAGGGTAAGAACTTCAGTTTTTTGTTTTGTTGTTATCATTTTTGTGACTGCTTTATATACTTATACTTAAGTGAGTGATTCCGAAAGCATGGATATCTATTGAAACACGGATTAAGTAGCATATCATGTTTGCAGGATAAGTTAGTGAAAGAGTGGGACAGTCCCGAAAAATCATGTTGTTCCGGAAACAGTTTCCCAAACGAGATGCCACTTCTTCGTGTGAATATTGCGGGAAATGATAGTGCATATGAGGGAGAAGATGAAGATGTTCCACCGAGATTGTCGCCAAATTTTGCTCTGGTATGTTTTGCGTTTTGATAATCTACTTGATTTTTAACATTATAATTTGATGCATTTTTTAAGATCACTGCAGAAAAACTCGTATTTCTCAGGTCGAAAGTAGCGATACGAATAGTCCAAAAGAACTCGAGCCAGTACTGTCCATGTGTCAAACATTATCCAACAAATCTGCTCCAGATTTGCTGGCTGTTTCTTCACCTTCGAAACCTCATGATACGGTATCAAACAATTCGGCATCACGAATGACATCTGTTACTAACACCATTTGTGAAATGGTTCGTTTTATTAAACTCCTTAAGGCATAAGGCAAATCTTAAATGATTTGGAAGGTTACAAATTTCTCAATAAACTGCGATTCTGGCATTTGGCTTTCTGTTTAATTACAGGTTAATTTGGGTGGAGATGCTGGAAGTGAGGGTGAAAGTGAGGCAGAACAGAAAGAATTAGGTGGTGGTCACTCGAATCTTAGAAAGAATGGAAAATCGGAGGTTTTGCCGCTTAGACTTGAAACATCAGCACTGGACAGGCCTCCGAAAGCTCCCGCAATGCTGTCGTTGCCAAATGAGGAACATGATATGGGTCATACGGTTTGTAATTTCAATTTGGTTTGAATTTTATTATTTCGAAACTAGATTTTAATTATCCATTAAGTTCCAGGACGAAAAAAGCGAAGTTGCATCAGTTGGGAAAGATAGTTCTGTGGAAACAGTTGAGCATGCAGTATTCCAAAGGTATACTTCACGTTGGGGTTAAGAACTAAGGACAATGAGGATTATTGATAAAATTTAGTCGCCTAATCAGCCTTATGAAAAACTATACAAGTAATTTCGATAGTTATATTTTAGCAATAGCAGTTGTCGGCAGCCAAATTCAATTCTTAATCAATCTCCAATTTTGCCACCGAGCTCGATCCATTCAGACCTTTCTTCCCAGAGCTTCGTGTCACCTCCCTGTTCTTTGCAAAAGGTACCTTGATTTACTCTTTGCTATTTAATAATTCGTTTATCATCTAATTGTTGTGTTTTAGCGCAATACTTCTGATGGTTCCTGTCGTACTCCTGTTTCACAAATTGAGGCAAGCCCTGGAGAAGTTTTTATTGGTTCCGTTGATAGAAATAGCGTCCGTTCGAATCCCTCAACTCCACATCACCTCTCAACTCAAAATCACCCAGGTATATTTTAAGATCATTATAGTTTACTTTCTTTTTAAATTACTCTTCAGTATAATTCAATCACATGTTCGTAGACAGAAATTTGTGGTTCCATCAGGCTGTTTAGCGATTTAGTAAGATATATTCTTTCTAGGTTCGGAAATGATGTTTTGTACTACAACGACGGGAGACATGTGTCTTACTATGATGACTGAAACACCTGTGTTGACAAATAACACAAAAAGCATGGTGAAACCGTCAACGCCAGCAGTGTTGCCATCGACGACAACTCATCATTCCCATCGGCGCGGTTCTAAGAAAGACCAAGTAAGTTCTTTTGGTAATCGCATTTATAATCTTACATTTCTGATCAAAAATAAAAAGTAGTAGTTTAGTCGGAGGGTGTCTTATTATGACATCCGTTTGGTGACAGAATTTCCAATCTCTATTTGGTTAAAGCGTTTTGTAGATGCAAGAATTTTGTTTTATTGTTTGAATTTTTAAATCTCCAAATATCGCCGAAGTGAACAATTAAGGAAACTTTAAAAAATAGAGTTTTTTTGTATGTTTGATATGTGGTTCGTACTTTTTAATGTTTATGGTTTAATTTGTGACATAGCGAATAAGATATATGACTAAGAAACGAGAAGAAAGTTTTTTTTGAGCGAATCCATTAGCTGCTTAACATGTGTCAAGGATTTTCTATGCAACTTATTTCTGTTCTGTAGAGTCGTTCATCGAAAATCGCTTTAAACAACCAAAGAGCACAGATGTTTATGCCTCCGGCGCCACTTCCGCCATATGTAATAGCAGCACAAAGCGCAGGACAGTCATTCATGGGTCATTCGCAAGTAACACATTCTCAGACAGGTGTTTTCTCTCACTATATTTTACGTATTTTTAAAAGCAAAACTTTATAGTTCGGACTAGTAATACCTGGATTGCTAGTCTGACAATCTTTGCTTACAATAAATTTGGATTGTGACCTCCTGAATAATCATTCTCTGGTGTTTTCGGGGGGTATTTTTGTTCATTGTAACCTTTTTCTTCCATATTAATAAAATCTCTATGTTGGTAACAAAATTGCTATATTTCTGTCGCTAACGCACCGTTTTGCAGGATCCTATTATGCAGGCGGTTATGCAAATTCACGACATTCCGCCTACTTCGATTCTCAGTTTCACCAGAATGCTCTTTCGACAGCGACTGCTTCAGCAACTTATCCGGCACCGAGTGTAAGCTATCCATCCCATTTAGGTGGGATAGGTAAAACATATCCTGTGGGAGCTGCCGTTCAGAGTGGCTTTTCGTATTCTTATCCTCGTGGTATGCATCAGGTAATTTAAAATCCTTTCGAAATTAGTTAAAGATTTTATGTATATGCCGAATAGGTTTTTTCGATTTGGAAAATTTACTGGAATCTTAAAAATATAAGGATTGATAAATTGAATTTCCTCAATTCCGGTGTATGGCTGTTCCCTTCAGGCAGGTGCTAATATGGGGTTATCAAGTGGTAGTGGAACCATCGGACCAGTAACTCCGCAACAAATGATCGGCGTGCAGTGTCCAGAATTGCAGAACACTAGTCAGGCTAACGCCGCGGCTTCATGGAGGTAATTCTGTTAATATGAAGACTATAGTTACAGCGCAGGTTTTCGTTTCATTATTCTTCCCTTATTCATTTTACATATTTTTCTTACGTCTAGATATCCTACTCCACCTGCCGCATTTTCGGGTCATTTCATGGATGCATTTGGTGGCGGTATGCCATCAGCAGCTAGTGGTACTCAATTTGCACTACCAAATCAACTTTATTATCAACATGGTTACCATCCTTACTTGATGCCAGTGATGCGGAATGATTAACTTCTATTTTTGGATTGCGCGATGCAGGCAATTTACCTTTTTTTTTAAATAAATGTCTTAGAAAAAATTTTAACTTTAATAAATTGTGGGTATTGTATTTACATATTTATGTCCAGCGGACGGTATCTATTATTTGTCACTTGATATTCGGAATACTCAAAATATATCTTGCCTGATATACATATATATATATATATATATATATATATATATATATATATAGCAGTTTGAGCACAAATTCTTCTTTGTGAGCAAATCCATTTTTCTGTATTTTTTAGTTTTTTTAGTAGATTATTAGAAGATGGCAAATTCATTTCTATAATCAGATTCATGTGATTTTTTTCTTTCACATTAGAAAGAAAACAAATTATCCCTCCTAATTTTACGGCAACTGGTATCACTTTGTTGCTGTCATTATTGTTTTTTTTCGGGTAACCTGGCTTTAATACTGCTTTCTTTTTGTCCCAAAAAAGAAAAAAGATAAATCTGTCCTAACAGGTTCTCTCGATCTATTGTTTGTATCACGTCTGATCTCGTACTTTCATTTTATTTCATTCAAACGCCAATCTTCAAATTTAATAAAAAGAATAGTGCGTGACATCATTCTGTGTAGTTTAAGTTCGAAATGAAGTATCAGTGAAAATGTTGGCCCTTAGCGCTTTATCTGCTTTACAAGAAAAGACACGGGCATTTTCTTTGTCTCTCTCTCCCTGATCTGTATGTCAAACGAGCTCTGTTTTGCTCTTCTTTTTTTCACTTATGAAATTTTTATAAGGAAGCTAAAATTTTTTTTTCACTATTTTTCTTTTTCTCCGTCTATCCCTGATCTGTATGTCAAACGACCCTGTTTTTGCAGAGCATTTTAAATCCTTTTGTAATTTCAATTTTGGTCTTCCCTATTCTTCGCTGTTTATTCAGATGACTTTTTTTTCAAATTGTCACATTAAAAGCCTACATTTGGTTTTAAATACTATTCATTAGTGTAAAATTTTTCATGGAGAAATACATTACGAATGTAGTAATAATGAATCCTAGTGTTTTAAATTACCTACAGAAATAGTCACCGAGCACCATCTCCCGCAGATCATTATATTATATGAGCTGTGTCTTCGCTACTATTCTTTTCTTAACCTATGGGAATTTTTCGAAGGAAAATTGGAATTTGTCTCCCTGACTTTTTCTTTTGCAAATAACATTATGATTTGTGATCCATATTCCTTTCTTTTTAACTTTTTAGTTCTATAGCGTTTCTCATGAGATGAATCAGTGCAGCATCGCATCTAATAACCCATTTTTTATTTTCAGTTTCTATCTCCTGTTTTTACATTGTTCATACAAAAATGCATTATAAATATAATAGTAACCAATTGTTGTTTTATCTCTTTCCTTTACATCCAGATTTTGAAATTCGCAGTAAAATACATTACATACGTGTAGGAAGCTTTACGGTAGACGGGAAAGCTACTGGTGGTGTGTTGGATAAAGTTGGCATTTATGCTAATAGAACGGGTCGCTTCAAAAAAACTTCACAAATTTGGTGGAAAGCTTACATGGTCATCTAAACATATTTCCAAGCGGTCTCGATTATCGATTGCTTCTCAAGTCACATTTATGCTCAGCAAATGAATGAAACAAAAAAAATCTATTCTTTTTACTCGTCATGATTTTTATCCATGATATGATTTTTTCTGTTCCAATAATTACACAAACTTTGATATTTGGTTTTAAAAATAACCTAAGAAGTATTGTACCATTTCTGTTTTTTTTGTCTTTTTGTTTTGTTTTCCTACCTTTTTGGACAAGATATTATTTTATTTATTCGTTTATTATTTATTATATTTATGTATAATAGTAACTTATATCATTTACTTCTTTCTTTTTCTTACGTTTTCTCTCTACCGTTTTCTTTTTTCCGATGATTTATCAAATAATTTTTTAAAAATCCAAAATATTTAAATTCTTTCAGCATCCAAATACTGCCTTCACTAACTGAAAATAAAAGCTTTTAAAATAATCTGAGAGAACGAAAGAAAAGCAAGGATTGTAACAATAATAATGCACTCATAATTTATATACGTAACAGTGATTCGACATCCTCAGCATCTGTTTCTTTGAACTTTTCTTTAGAATTTTATAAATCATTTCATTCAAATCCAATAAAATGATCATAAGACTAAAGGGGTCGTAGAAAGAAAAAAGTTTGTCTATATCGATTTGCTATTTTTTATTTACCATTCTCTTTGAAAATTTCCAGATCAACTGAATTGAATTTGAGCGAGTTTGTTCAGTACTGGATTTCTGATGCTTGTTATTTGAGATTTTATGAAATTCGGGAGAAATCAATTTAGCATAATTTTTCCTCATTCAGAAAAATCTAATCTCAATAATCCAATTCATAATGTCTGTAAAAGCGATAGCTCGACAATGTAGAAGCTTTATCATCTGGAACTTTGATGTTTACATGTACCTTTTCATAAATGATATGTGGTTTGATATATGATATATAAAACTTTGATATATGATGTATACTTTCCCAATATATTTCGTCTATCAATTTTTAGGTACATTACGAAAATACAGTGACAAAATTTAATTCGAATAATTCATTTGAAGGTGTTTGGAAAAATGAAGTAGTGTCGAACACTGCTTAGCGCAAATCTTCAGGACCTGTACATGTCAGAAAAACAATTCTTCATATCATTCTCAGTTGTAGAATTTTCAGCAAGGTACAGCAACTGATTATCCACTACTGTTCTCATGAAGTCGGTATAATACAACGTATTATTGGCAATATTTACCGAAAATATGAAATAAATAACTGGACAGCGAAGAGGAAGCTAAAGGTTTACATAAGGGTTGAATTTTGCAAAAAGACATAAATAATTTTCGGTAGGGAACGAAATTTCAAATATTTTGTTTCAACAACTAACAAACAAGTGGGACAAAAGAAGATGGGGGAAGCGAAAAGACGCATCAGGTGGCACCACGCAAAACTCCGCGTTTGTTAAGTAAGGCTAAACTTCGCTTGTTTTCAATTCTGGTTTAAGGAAAAGAAAAAGAAACAAATCATTTATTTTCAAACACGAAAAGTCTCTTTCAATCATAAAGTTATAGTCCGAATTGTTTCCCTGTGCTAACAAATTTGATGAAAATATTTATGATTTAATAAAATGGATGAAAAATAATTTTGAAAATACTAAGCCTTACTAATTATTAATTTTGTATGCTATTTTTACTTCGAAATGGATGAAAAAACACTTCGCATACATTTAACCCTATGAAAAGTTCTTTTTTCTTTATCCGTAATAATGAATAGTAATCCTATATTTACAACAATATTACTCATTTTAAGCCATAAAGCTTATCATGTTACACTCGAAGGAAGTACCGACCGACATAATAAACATTAAGGAATTGTTTTTCTTTTTTTTCCAAGATTTTTACCACAATATATTCAAAAGAAATGGATAGCTAAATCAGTTGTGTGTTAGAACATATGTTAGAACGCAATAATACGACAAGCATGGTGCACAATCCCATCCCATCAAGTTGCTTGTACCATTGAAATCCTTTCAGTCAATTTTAAAATATAAAAGTACTAACTGCTTTCAAATATTTTTCTATGGAAATTTTCTGACAATATCTCAGTCAACTAATCACCACCATTCTATTATGATCTTAGTATTGCACGACAAAGTAAATACTGCAGTTGCACTGCTAACTCTAAGGATTCTTGTTTTTTACTGTTTCAACTTTAGATTTTTTTAATATATGAAAATAAATGGATAATGAAAATGATTAAAGTGGTTTCAAGCATATTTTGAATCTTTTTTTCACCTTTTGAAAACTTTGGACAGATAGATTTCTTCAACTGATTGATTTCATATACTGTGTAGTATGCGTGTGGAAACACTGGAAATTCAATTAATTCATACAGGAGAAATTCGAAATCATACCTAAAATAACACACATACAATACACACACACACACACACACATAAATACATACAACACACACACACACACACATAAGCATATACATATGTACACACACATATATATAAACATAGATGTGTCGATGACAGTAAAATTCACTGTCAAGTTGGTATAAATAGAAGGAACTGTGAAGTGCAGAATTATATAAAATTTAACGGGAGGAAAAACAAATATAGACAGTGTACCTAACACATTCAAAGATGAGTGGATTGACAAATCCCTAGGAATGAAATTACACACACGGCAGAGTAAGTGAATACGTACGTCATCGACAACCATACAACGTTATATTGCAAAGTCATGTATAGACTCGGAATGTTTTAATCACCTACATTATGCTGTACTAGGAAACGATGAAAATTTAAAACATAAATCTTCAGCGCTGATCTTGACACAATAAATACTGTTGCTGAAAGATGAAAAAACCTGAAGTGAACGCAGAACAGCTCAAACCATATAACTTCACCACACATTGATCGGAGCGGCTCATTAACGAGTTACTATGTACACAGTTTCAGTGAACATATCAGGAACTCTCATCGAGATAAGTCATACGAAAAATAGAAATTCGCAGTAGCTGGAAATAGTTATCCAACCTAGGTGGTAACTATCGTCATTATAGATTTTTTAGAAATCCAGAATTAAGCAACATCATATGCGAGGAGTCATAGTATTCTACGGATGACAAAAATAACTTAAAAGTTGCCATCTCACACTTACTGCAAGTAAAGTCGTGGCATACCACGAAATTCCTTCAGAAGAATTTAAACCAGTCTCCTCCGACAAAATCACAGGGAAATTATATCACTCCTTTCTAACTTTCTACCATTATAAATTAATGATTGCTATAATGGACAATCACATCAAAGGTCACGTGAGTGATTTAATTACAGCAACATTTTCGGCAGTTTGGTACACATTCACACATATAGTAAGACGGATGAGCAAATAGAATACACGGATAAATAATACGGTATAATTTAAAAATCACAGTGGTTTTAATAGCGTTTCTGAAACAAGTCAGATATTGAATCCAATTTATATTAATACAAGCAGACACAGTTTGTAAGGAATATTCACAGATTAGCACAGGCACTTCAGTGAAACACTGGAAGTAAAGCAAATTGAAGCAGTCAGTAACTGCTCCAGCCATACGTTCCATTCAGAAAAAAATAAGATCAGCATAATCCGGCAAATCAGTATCCACTTGTCCCACCGCCCAGCGCAGTAGCTCATGTCCTTTAACTGTTATTGGCGAGATCTACAAAACATCATGACGATTTCATGACTCAAAATTTAAAAATCATGTAAGGAGATAAAAATATAATTATAAATGAACAAATACTTTCTCATGTAGAGTTATGATTTAAAATCACTCCGACACAAAACTATTTTTTGCTATAGACACACTTTTAAAAGGCAAAAATCAAGAAAAAGCGATTACAATTACTTCTGAAACAAAAGTTACAATTTTTCTGAACAGCCCTATTTGCAGAAAGTTCAAAAAAACCTTGTGAAATGCAATAAGTTCACGAAGATGACGGT
Organism: Litomosoides brasiliensis; assembly: GCA_013365375.1. Taxonomy (NCBI): domain Eukaryota; kingdom Metazoa; phylum Nematoda; class Chromadorea; order Rhabditida; family Onchocercidae; genus Litomosoides; species Litomosoides brasiliensis. Next base: position 78,104 of record JABVXW010000158.1, on the reverse strand, counting down.
GCACTACTTGATTTATTCCCAAAAATTGATATCCTTGTGGTATTTTTTCGATCAGGAAATGCTTTACATTACCACTTCTAACCACATACGACAGCGTATAACCCCAAATACGTTCCGAAACGCGAACAAGATATGAACCGCAGGGTTTTTTCTGTAGCAGTCGATCAGCTCTGCTTCGTGAAATAATTCCTATAATAAAAACCTTTTCAAAAATACATTAAATCAAGAACTATGTATCGATTACCCTTGGTGAGACTCAGGTACGGCGAAAACGATAACCGACCTGTAACCACTTGCAAAAGAAAAAGGTGTGTACTCCTTTTTTATTCATGAAAAACAATTTCATCTGTTTAGATTAAAAACACAACTGACCATGAAACCAGACGGCTGGTACATGTGTTATTGGATCTAAACCGGTTCCTCGTGGAAGCTCTTCAGTTCTGAACCAATGAATAATGGCATCACGCGATTGTGGTTTGGGAGGACGGGGTAAACTCTTCCTGGAAACATCATCGATAGTGTCTTCTCACAATAAAGTCGATATAAAAATACGGCTAATTGATTAACATGAATTAGCCGCCGTTCTTAACTTTACTCAGAAAAGTTCGGTCTGGACGTTTCATGTGTAACAGTTGAACAGCATAATGGAGAACATTAAATCCGAAAGATCAAAGCTTCCCATGAATTAACCGTAATACTAAATTACTCCATTCATCGATGAAAACAGTTCAAAAAGGAAGCATTTAATGAACTTGACTTACTGTAAAACTAAATCCGAGTAGTAAAGGAGTTAGTTATAACTGGTTATTTCCTCACTATTGCTATTCATTAACAGATAGGAAAATGAAAATATCACTTACAGAGCACTCTTCAAACGTGAAGGATCCACATTCTTGAGAATTGGCAAAATTGAACTCGATGTACGCAAACTTTGCTGACGGTGCTGTTCACGAGCTCTTTGTGCAATTCGTCGAATTTCAGCCTCCGCTTCACGTGCTTTCCTTTCTGGAATAGGAATAATGCAAAACATTACTAGCCATATCATGCTCCAGGAAGTTCATTAATACTTCAAGATCTATTTGATGTGCTATCAGCACCAACCAACCTTGTTCCTCCCAAGCTTGTTCAACACATTTAGCCTCCTGTTCTGCTTCTCTGTCAAACTGCTGATGCTTTTCCTTGATCTTTTCGAAAATTTCTGACTGTCGCTTGGTCAGTTCTTCGTCGATATCTGTAATCATAATTCAAGAACGATAAATTGTTAAATTTCATTGATAAAAGTGTATGGGAAAGTAGAAATACCCGATAAATCATGTGTTGCACGAAGATCCGGCCGGAATTTCATCTCCGTCTTGTTATCAGAGTTTTTCTGAGGTGGAGTGATCTGCGTATCCATATTCCAAAATCGGTTTCGTGGAACATTGAGAAAGTTTTCATTACAACTTCCCCTTATCCCCACAGGCTTGGTAGCATTTGTTGGTGCATTAGATCCCTGGAATGTTGTTTTAACATTAAACATAATTTACTGACAAACCTGTGCATTATACTGGAATTGAAAACACATAATTACAAGTCAAATAGATTAAATCTAACCGTCATTGAGACTGGACTACTACCATCCAAATATATGTTTTCCGTTGTTAATCCACGAAAGACATTTGGTGCGGTAGATTGGGAGGAAAGTGGCGAATAGTCAGTGTAAGCTCCATAAGGGGTTTTTACTGGTTCACTTTCAGATGAGCTTATACAGTCACTGCTATCGATCAAAATTTCACCGGAACTGATGTTAGATGTAGAAGTGCTCGGTGAAACGTGTGAACGTTCACGTAAACCATTGCTCTAAAAATTTTTTAAACTTTCGAAAAAGTAAAAACACAGATCGCTCAACTTTATTCTAAAACAAGATGAATATAAATTTTTTGAAAAAGAAATGAATTACTTTATGAGCGTCAGTTAACATATCTGTGCTGCATGCATTCTTTGTCTCAGTGTTAGTATTGTTTGCAAGCTTATCGCCCCCATTACTATCATTATCAGGAATATTTTTCCTAGATTTCTTTAAGATCCCTTTGGGACATGATTCTGGAGCAGAAACGATACGCGAAGCGGAATTGTCATTGTACGATGGGCCAAACAGTGAATCTGCATCATCATATATAGATTCCTGTAACTGTGTAATCTACTAGCCATAAGAAAAACTTCCATAAGATAGGATTATAAATCACTGAATCTAAAAGTTATTCATAACCACCGCAGGAGAGATATTCGTGATCCCTAGAAACGTAAAGGCGCAAAATAGTAAAACCAGTTTTTAGGATACTACGATTTTTTAAGATACACTTCCAAAACAAGCAAATATTAATTTAAGAAAGTGTAATGCAATGGACACTTGTATTATGTTAGACGTATGTGCGCTGTTCCATGGTTTAATACGGCTCAACTCTTCTTTCAGAGTGTTTTCATCTTCATGTGGTTCGACCATAGGTGCATCATCATCAATCAGTTCTGGCAAGCTGCAATAACTATGGTAATTATGCAAATATATATGCATATTGTCACTTCCGTTAGATGTGTATGCAGCTGTAATCATAGCAATAAGTTGTAACTGTACTTCGCTGTTTTGATAACGATCCGAAATATTCATAATAGACAAGACCTGCCAAGTCGGATAACTCAGATAATAACTAAAAAATTTACTACGAACAATGTCACATAAAAACTAAGCCTACCTCATGCTTTCCAGCATTTCTCTTTCAGCAAGTTGCCGTGCTTCCTCAAGGGCCCGTCTTTCCGTAATTTCTTCAATGGTTAAGTCGTCTTCATGTTCACCCATAACCCAAACCCAGACTTCGCCGTCCTCCCCTCTTAACCATCTGAAAGAAAAATCATTTTAATAACGGGAACTAAAATTCAAAATTAATTCCGTATCCGGGACGCTATTATTTTTCGTATTTGATTATTAGAATCCGCACTGGATTCTTCGCGAGCTATCGCTTGATCTGCTACTTTGGGTATCATCCTCCTCTTCTTCCTCCTTCTTACACTGCTCGTCAAAAGCAATCCAACGTTTCACTTGCTCCTCTCGCATTTTGATAAACAATATTTGCTTTTGCTCTTCGTCGAGCGCATCCAAAATTTCTTGATCCACAAACATCTATAATAAGCATAGAATACGTTTAGAAGTGTAAAGAGATAATAATCATCAAATTTACTCCAAATTGTTAAATAAATCTTCATTAAACCTTTATTATTTAGAATCATTTTTTGACGATTTTTTAAAATAAAAGACCCTTTCAGAATATAATGATAAAATGGACGTACTTGATCAAGTATCTGCTGTAGGATGCTCATGTTAGTAATATTACCCCACTTCTAGTATGAGTAATAAATTGGTAAAATATCACAACCCTCAGTGCGATATAATAAAAACCAATAGCTAGCAAGACAACCGGTTAGCGAGTATCACAATCGAAACAGTGGCATTGATTATGAACTGAAATGATTTTAAATGGTTCAAAAGCTGCTATCATTTAACGCAGCCAATCACATTGAAAGAAGTCGGGGTGAGGGAGAGCAGAGTGGTGGGAGAAACGAAGGTTGTTTCCGGGAGAGCAGCCTTTCCGGTTCGACGAGGACAAACCTTTTCGTTTTCTGTTAAAAATTTGGGAATTTTACGTTGAGTACGTTGATCAAGTGAAGCGATGTAACATACGTAATTTGATGGAAACGCTTCCGTAACTACGTTATTTGCCTGATAAGCTAATTCCCCTTTGTTCGTCGCGTAACTGGTTAAAAATTGTCTTTCCAATATTTCCAGAACATATCGAACTGTATGTTGTAAAATGTGTCGTGTTGTAAAAAAAACTGTACCAGTAGTTGGGTATCAAGACTTACATAAGGGTTATAAGGAATAATGAAGGAGTTCCTCGTTCTCAACAACTAGGGAGAATTTTCTGTTTTTTTTGAATGTATTGTAGTTTCTTCCAATAAGAAACAATTGAGCTAAAAATCTAATATTTTTATTATCAGGTTTATGACGGTTTGAAGTTTTAGTTTTAGTTTTGTTAATATTAGCACTATTTTTAACGACTCTGTTAATAACGCATAAAATTTTAACTTCTGAAGGTTGCATTAACAAATTCACCCTTTTCGATTGAATTTTGTGCAGTACATGTGTATATTTTGTACATTGGCATAATTTTTCCAAAATAAATTGTTGCAGATACTGACCAATTATTGGAATAGATTAACAAATTCAATGCCAGCGCCATCTTCCACTTCTGCAAAACCTCCGTTCATTGCGCTAGAAACGAGGTAAGTTCGTTACATTTTATGATAGTACAAGTAGAACACACATGTCGTATTGTACCGTCAGCATCATTTTGCTTTAGCTGTGCTCCTTTTGTTGTCTGGACAGTTTAGTGCTGATAATATTGTAAACAAACAATATGATTGCTCAAGGACAGTGGACATGAATACCAATAAAACAGGGATTTAAATAATACAAGATAATTTTTGGCACTTGTTAGCTTGATCCAGTTTCTCAATTGTTTCGAATTTGAAGCATGGGGATGATTTGCGTCGAACTGTATTGGGATCATGCTCCGCGAACATGCAAAAATTTTGCCGAACTAGCCCGACGTGGTTACTACAATGGAACAATATTTCACAGAATAATTGCTGATTTTATGATACAAGGCGGAGACCCTACCGGAACCGGTTTGTTCCAAATTTTTTTAATCACTAAATTGATGATTTACGAATTTACATCTGTGAAGTGGAATTTTTTTTACCAGACAACAGTAAAAGAACTGATAGGCTGCTAGTTGTTACCAGAAAATTTGCTTATTTCTGACGCAGATTGTGGATTTTAGGTCGTGGTGGTGCATCAATTTATGGTGACAAGTTTCCCGATGAAATCCATGATAATTTAAAGCACAGCGGTGCTGGGGTCATTTCTATGGCTAACGCTGGACCAAACACGAATGGTTCACAGTTTTTCATTACTTTAGCACCAGCACAGCATCTGGATGGGAAGCATACTATTTTTGGACGAGTTGCTGCTGGGATGAGAGTACGTTGTTTTTTTCACTTCATTTTTTTTTTAAAAATTTGTTTTTGTTTGTAAGCTTATTACTAGATTACGACAAAAAAAAGACCGTAATATGCTAGTTGACAAAGTGGAATAATTATAGTGATCTAACTGTCCTAACATCTGATGTGCAACATTTAAAAGACTTTTGAACGGTATAGCTGAACAAGAGCTTAGTAGTTCTCGTGAGCCGACATTCTCCAGCTAAAAGTTGTTTTATGAAGTATTTGGAAGTAATTATGAGAATCGTTAATCATGAGGTGGGTTGCTTCTCCGTCTTCAAATGATGATGGAAACACCTGCAATTCACAGACTACATGACATGCATAGGAGTTCTACAACAACAACGTGTGGTAACGAACTATCTTCCTGATCTTTTCTGCTAACCAGATTCTAACTGAAGGAAGATGGATGTTTGCCACAAATATTCCATTAACAAATAGCAATTGTCAAGTATTTGTAGAAAATTAGCATTTAAAGAATACGCTCTTCAGTTCCTGTTCAACTAATTAATAGTGTCTGTTAAATCTCAAAATTGGAAGTGATGTGAAGGAATGTGAGAAGAGTACGAGAATTTTTTGTTACGCTAGTATTGGAAACCTAAATAATACTGAAGTAGTGTAAACATTTTATGCTTTCATGGGAAATGTCAAGTGATGGTTGTTGTGTACTCATGTGGCAATAAAAATTGAAACTGATCAAATCCGTTTTGAATTGTTGTATGTACTTTCCATTCATCATTTTAGAGGAAGTTACATTAATGAGAAATATAGAGAAACGAGTAAATATTTCACGTCAAGTCGGCCATTTCAGATAGTTCTTTATTAGCTTTGTAGTACATGAAAAGTATTACTACATTGCCCACAGTGGTAGGAATTTTATTATTTTCGAGATTGCTAGAGTAAAACGGAAAAAGCTTTATCTAAAAAGTACAAGTACCTGCTTTATTTATGTTTTTACCATACACTGTGATGTTATTTTGTTGTAGACGGTGCAAAAAATTGGACTAGTGGATACGGATGCTCAGGATCGACCAAAAAGCGAAATTAGGATATTGAAGGCATTTCCTAAAGATGACTCTCGCAATGACTATTAATTTTCAAGAATGGACGCAGTGGAAGATGGATTTATCTTTGTGCGGTTATTATTTTTATTAACATAACCTCAGATTTAATTGTACTGAGTCGTTGTTACTGTTTTTCTAATCCTTATGGATTTTGAGAAAGTTTGTATATTCAGGCTTTTGAAATAATATTTCTTTTGTAATGAGGTACGCAGGTTTCCATTATCCAGAATATGATTTGCGAGTGGAGTGGGATGGGCGTGTTTTTATGTCTGCGTGTATGTATTTATGTTTGCTTCCGCATTTGGGGAAGTCCCAAGTTAATGTAAGTTGGTTTTTGCTGAACATTTTTATACAAGTTGAATGATTATGCTACGCTGGCCACTATTGTGCATGCTACTGTTTTCGTTCGCTAACTGTATCTATGTTCTGGATAATGTATTTTTGGCACCAGCCATGTAAGTTTAAACCTTATTGTTAACAGTATGGGAGGCGGAGGTGATATTTACACATATTGTTAAATAGCTAAAAATTGAGAAGTGGATTTTTAAGCATTTTTTTCAGAGAGACTGTTTTAGTCATTCCATAAATCTTTTTCCCATTAAAAGTTAAGCTTAAATTTTTGCTTGGAATTGACATCAACGGTCCATCTGGTAGGTGGATTAAAGTAAATTAGTTTGCTGACAACATGAACAAGCTTGAGAAACAAAAGTAATTTTAGACCTGATTAGGTTTGCAGGTGCATCGCCAAGTGAAAACTTAATCGTTTAATATTGTAGTAATTTTGATAAGAATCCTATCTTGAAATTGTTTACTCTGTTCCACAGTATTACTTACATGTTATTGCAAATAAGATGTTGGCTTCATCTGTTAGTAAATCTTGGACTTCAGTTACATGAAGAAAGGTTAACTTGGATTTTGAAGGCAGAAAATGGTTACCTTTTGGAATATAGTGGACAATTTTGTTAATATCAATGTAACGAAATAAAAGATTTGTTATCGTTTGCCTGTATTCTATTCTTAATATTAGCTTTAATTTTGCTGCTCGATATCCATCCACAGGATTGCACTGTTAAGCATTCCATGATCCACTCGTCTGATTTCCTTCCCTTCTCTTTCTCATTTAGTAATAGTTTTAAATAGCATTCAAAAAAATAAATTAGTTCGAAATTGCCGTACATTCTATTTAGAATCCTTTACGTTAAAATCATTTTATAAATCGCCAACTTTTTTTATCCATTTTCTGTTCACATGTTTTTCTTATTCATAGACAATTCACTTCCTTGTTAAAAGGTCGTCCAGCGATAATTTGCTTTCCCAACAGTAGCCTTATACCCATTCAATATTCTGCTTCCTTGTAATTCCCTCACACCATAATCAATTATTATGGATGCTTTTTTGTCTTTTGTTAGTTTTTGCAACTTGAAATTAGATCCTGGATAAACTAGGGGTGTAGAATTATCATTAGTAAAATAATCAAGTGGTAGAAAGTAAAGATATCAGTGCAGCTCACATAATAAATCAGACTCAGTTTCAAGGAAATAAGTATGTGAAATGCATGTTGTCAAATTGATGAATCGAATGCTATTCTGTCATTAGCGTACGACGCTACAATTTATTATTATTTTTATGATAAATTTGCATGGAAAAACAATCTTACACCCAATTTTACGTCGTTAAAGAAAGAGAACATTTATTCAGACACATAGGCCTTTAAAACAATAAACTTATCTAACCGATCAAACTGTGTCTCAAATAAAATTATCTTATTTGCTCAATACTTCAACATAGACAACAATTTGAGAAATTATTTTATTTAATCGTTAATTGCGAGAAACTCGAAATAGATTAAGGCGTTCAATTACTGGCTAAAATTAGTTCTATTTTCATCTTAGAGAATGGAAGACTTATCTTAAATACATTAGACTTTGTCTATCTGGCCTCGGCAGTATGCCTGGTCTCTACTTTTCCAGGCTAGATCCCTCCATATTCGTAACATTATAATTTTGTTCACTAAATCAATATTTGTAATTCATGAAAAAAATTTTAAGATGTTTTTAAATATATTTATTTTCCCATTTTTCTAAAAAATTTACACATCAATTCACTATTTACCATCTTTAACAATATTCATTGTGACTGTAAATAGAAGCTTCAAAAAATTACGCGATATAACGTAAAATGTTAAAAAAAGCAACCACACATATAATAAGTTCGATTTGATGAAAAACATTGAAAACATTCGATTATTTCATTGTTTTTTTTATACGCAGTATTTTTCCGTATTAAATTTACCTTGAAGAAATTCAAGCTCTCTGTCATCAAGTCATTTTTCTTTTTTTTTAACAAATATTAAGAACAATCAAAAAATTAAAGTTACCATGAAAACTTTGTTTTGTGAAAAGAAAAGATGAAGGAACATAGAAAGTATCATTACGTGTCACATTTGCAAGAAGTGTTCCCTGTCATCTGTTCGTATAACCTAATATGCACATCAAACATCATTTACATTGAACACATTTATTACAAAAAGTTTTTTTTTTGCAGGACGTTCTCAGTTAACTTCAACTACCATATTAATAATATTTATACTTCAATTCAATGTTCAGTGAATTTGACGAACTATAATGGATTATACCGAAATTTTAATTTCATTTATTCAAAAGGCATTATTGATTGAAAGCATCACTGTTTAGTCTAATCTAATTAGATAAAATTTTCATGAATTTCATCTGAATTACTGTGAGCGTTATGTGGAAAGTTCGTTTTGCTTGTTCATCTTCAACCAACAAATTTACAATTCCTAGTATTCAGTTGTTTAAGAATTGAACTTCTTCTAAATTAAGTGTTATCGATTTTAAACAAAAAGAACTGAAATGATGTGTTGTGGTATTTTATTATGAAGACCATTTAATTGAAAACTCACTGCATGTTACGTGATGTTAAGCATTCAATTTGCCCTGAACCCTACGGACATTACGCTAAAGATTTACAAAATATACAAATAGATCTGATCCTTCCATCTATCTTTTTAAAAGAAGAAGATCTGATAAAACTATAACTTCATATCATCTCAGTATATTCGAAAACTTAATAAGGTCTAAAAACGTTACCATAAATTGGTTCCTCTTCCTCAAAAGTCAAAGATTATGACCTAAATTTTGAAAAATATATATGTATGCATACGGCAACATTAGAAGTGATGAACCTTTGCGATTCCTTGATAATGCAAGACTATTTTAGGAAAAAAGATAAAGATAAATATGATTATTTATCGATGAAAGATTTTGGCGAACAACAATCATCGAAACGTCTACGTCCGTGTTTCTACAGTCCCATACAGTGTTTGGTGAAAAGACGCACTGCAACCATCGAAAATTTTATCAATAATTACAGATGAAATGTTAACGCTTTCATGAAATGCTATCCAACAAGTCTATTCCACTTATCTAATTTGATTAAATATACTTCATTCAAGTTCAGTCATCCAAATGTATACATTTATTTGGTTTCATCATCTCATAGGCTTTAATGTACCTGTTGTAGGAAATTACCAAGCAAAAACTTCTGGGAACTCATTTCGAATGTTTTAACTCAAAGAAATATTGTACTTCAATTAATGGAACGTTCGAAAATTTTAAAAGTATTAAAATGCAAGCAAAATATTTCAAACATTGGACTCCACGTAAAAAACCACCGAATCACTTGGTTACTTTTTGCTTTCATTTCAAACGTATCGAGCACTATTACAGTACGGATAGCGTGGATGTTGAATATGCGTCATACATTATTACTATCTTGAAGAATGAATTTACAATAAAGCGTTTTATGCTACTAGATAACAGTGTTTAGACTTAACCTTTCACTGAACGAATCTTTCTGTACAACTCTGAGTTTTCTAAATTAAATGAACAAGGAGTTCATAAAACTGGCAAGTAAGCAATTTTCGACAAAAAAAAAGAGTAACAAAAAAAGAAAAAGCATTTTACTAGGCTAAAAAAACAAGAGTACCTCCGTAAATCCGAAGAATAATTGATACGACATATATAATAAATATAGCTTCATTGAAACTGAAAAAAATCCTATAGGTTATACAACCAATCATTTACTTACTACAGTGTTTAGATACTGTCAAATTCCTGTTTTTTCAGTTTCTAATACTTCACACAGTTTGCAATATGCATCATTCTAAAAAAACTTCGCGCAAGTTAATTATGTACTTAGCCTGTTAGAATATCCTGTATCTACTATATGAAATAATCGGTTAGAACTTTTCACATGCTAAAATACCACCAAAGGGGCTCCAGTCAACTAGTGAAGTGTAAATCCTTCTAAGGTATCCTTAACTGCTGGTCGAGCTAGTAACAAAATAGATTTCCTTGAAAGGATTTGATGATACTAGCTGTTATATCATCCCGTTTAATTCCACCCGTTGACTGTAATGCTGCCGATAATGCACCGACTAACTATTACAAGTGATTGACAATGTTTAAAAAAGTAGGAGGAAACAATGACAGATGACGTTTTTTTGTATAAAAAATTAAGAGATAAAAATAGCTGCTATGAAGTGATCTAAACCCTTCTCAGGTAAACTGTAAAACAATTTCCAACATACATAATGCTAAAAGAGGAGAAATAGACACGACAAGCACATTACACATACACACAAGACATATTTAAAAGAGATGATGCTGACAAAACTGCAATTTCTCTTGAACAAAATAAAAAAGTTTGCACAAAATCTAAATCAAATCATGCAATATTATAATCAAGCTAAATAATACCTACACGTATTCAACAAATATCATCAACAGCCCAACAATAATATTTTTCAAAATATCAAAATGAAACAACCAACAAAAACATAGGAAAAATTCAGAGGGAAAAAAATGGCAAAATGAGATGAGAAGTTCAAAGACTTTGCTTAAAAACAGAAACTATTCCCGTGAATTTCATTGGGTTTTTTTTGCAAGTATAAAATTCACAGCATGAAACTTAATATGCCATAGAACAACACAAATAACAGTGCGTGTCTTCCCTTCGTTTTTCCCACGACTTTATTTTACTACTCTCCTTTTTAAATGATTGTTGGTATTTATAGCGACATTATTTCCCTCATTTTTATCTTCAGATCGCTCCTCCATGATTATATCCTTTTGAATTTTGTTACGAATTCCACCGGTGAGCACAGCATGGTATCTGTTCCCCTGTAATAACAGAATTTATTGCCCTGCTGTGGATCAGCCAAAACAAAATCAATGAGCTTTCTTATGAACCGCATCTTAATTATATATATTTTTCTTTCTTCCTGGAACCTAAGCCAACATATAAGTAAAATAAAGTTATGGATTAAAACTACACTAGTTTTTACCAAACAATAATTTACAAGTTATGAGAATACTGACACCAGATCTCTACTTTGAAATTCGGTGTTCATACTATCCAACAAATAGTAGTGGAAATATTTCATAAAATGCTTTTAAATGAGAAATTTTCAAAAACATACTTTTTTCAGATAAGTATTGTAGAAGAAATTGCAAAAAAGCAGAAAATATGAAAAGTAAATTGTGAATGAAAAGTATAAATTGCTCCATGTCTGCTGACAATCACGTCCAGAAAGCTTGATTCGTAAAATGTTTATTCCTGAAATGAACAGAAAAAATATATACACGTTTTCAACAGATGTCACTGCTTGAGATGGCCATTGTAATGCAAGAACTAAGTGCATAAAAGATAAGCGAACAGAACTCATTAAAAAAAAAACGTGAAAATTTTAATGTATCTTTAACTATCCTCAGCGGTCCACTTCTTCCCTTCCGCCCTTCTTCAAGACAGTAAATTTAATAACCCTCCCGACAACAAATGATTTCTTGGGTAACACTGTTAACAAATTATGTTTTTTCAAGTTTTTAAAGCTAACCGATAAAGACACCTCCAACCATCTGTAAGATCTGCAAAATTGTAACCATCATAGCTGCCATTTTTGGAAGTCTTTTACGCATTGCCCGAAGCGCATAGTACGTGTACATGAATGCATGCACAGTATAATTCATCCATATAAACCATCGTCCCGAAGCCGTATGGTCCTGAAAGAAAAACCGGTCTAAGGCTAAAGATTTTTTAGGGATTGAACCAAACATATGTGAAGTAACATATAGAATAAATTTGTCACGGATTTCAACAATCTTTCACAAAAACCGACTGCACTATTGAATTTGATATCACTGATAAAATAAAACAGGTTCATGAAATTTGTAACATTTTTCATTGTCTTAGAAAGCGCAATTTCTCAGAGAGTGTATTGTGCGTGAGATCTGTATCGTTGCATTTCCCCTTATATTACACTATCAAAGACGAGCGTGGCCTTATTTCATATTTGAAACATCAAGATAAACAATCTTAGACACTGAGAAGGAATGTTTGTTCTAATTTACAAACATGAACAGGATTTTAGATAAGAACAGATAAAAAAGAGATATAATCATTAAGAAAAATCCCATATAAGTCGAATAGAGCATCCGTTACGGTTCCTTAACAGGAACCTGATTGAATTAAATTTTTTTTGGAAAACAGTCTGCCAATAAAGAGACCTACGACCTACTTTGTAAGCATGCCATGTGTAAACAAGCACGGTAACATGATGATACCAGTGAAGAAAAAGCAGCGGACGTTTGCGCAGCACAATAAAAACTGTATCACCAAATTCAGCAACCTGAAGTAGTGGAAATCTTCATCGTTTTCAATAAAAATAATAATCAAATCTCCTACGTTGCATCAATCATGACAGTTATTCCCTAAAATTACTCCTTTTCAACAATTCCATAACTGTGATATTTTCGGTAAGTTGCCCATGCGAAAAACCTTTTGATCATATTATTCTAACCAAAACCGTTACCTTGCCATCACAACTGTTCACCCGAAAGCGAAAAATCTAATTGACATAACTGTATTAACCCAAAACTTGGCAAAATTCACACCTTAGACAAGGCAAACATTTCGGTCCAAAATCCTGTGACACCCTGCGCAAATGACGCTGTGCATATAGAGTATTCGAAAGAATTCTCTCGAACACTCCACAACAATTCCGGTGTCATGCGGCATACGCCGAGGAGAGAAAATAACGCTAAACCAAAATTCCATGCTATTAGCACGTTATCCAAGCAAAACGGCTTGCGCGATTCCATGAGCTGCAATCATACCAAATTAATGCACAATTTTGGTTTAAATAAATACTATCAACAGTTCAAACCAAAATAAATTGGAAAAAAATTAATTGAGTTGTGAGATAATAAATATCACGTTTCCCTGACGGTTATTTCTGGATTTCTTAAAGCGAAGAAATAATACACTAAAGCATTTCGAATGCATTTATTCAGTTATCTAAAATATTACACTAAACAGTGGCACAACAATGACGATTATACAATAATAAAATTAGAGTGATAAAATCGTAAGAAAAATAACGCTTGCCCTCATGACTGAATTTGGAAGAGAAAAGAAAAAAGATTTAAAATACTAATCTCAATTTTAAATAAATTTCGAAATCATGTGGAGAAATAAAAAATGGGTACCTTTTGTCCAATGTAAATAGAAATAACGTATGCAATGGATGACGTTATACTATGGAACCAATTTTCTTGCATCCATTTGGTTGATTTCATCATATTGAATTTTGCTTCAAATGGCATCGTGTAAAGGTAATTTTCCAACCCATAATAGGGCCAATACTCCCATTGAGCCATTTTTGGAAGAATTCGGAAATGAAATTTAAATTTCACCTAAATCTTTTTCCACTTTTATCTCACTTCAATTACTAATAGATAATCATATCGTCTCAATCAATACGCAATTAATGAATTTGATGATTAAAGAATTACCACCCTAATGTTATAAAACAACAATCATTCATTATTATCATTGTATATTGTCTCTTCATAGCATCTGAAAAAATGGAATGAAAAAAAAATAATGGAATAATATGAAAAAGTAATAAAATAAGTTGTACATATACGGCAATATTCAAGGAAATAAAAAAACTATATTGGTTAAATATAGTTTGGTTAAATTAAATTGGTTAAATTATCAATAATAGATATTGTAGGAAGTGAAAAAGAAATGAATACGTGAATAACAAGTGATAAAGGAAGTGGGACAAAAAAAAAGATGAGGATTGAGAAGATGCAACAATGTAAACAGTGAGAGAGAAAGAGAGAGACGTAAATCAAGCGGAAAAATCTCCTGCATCTCTACGATCGAGTAACATCAATTGTCCATCCTTGAAGCAAATGACGAGACATCAAGGATTAGTGCGATGACTGACCGACGTACTGTGGACTTTGATCCCTGTTGCTTGTCAAACTTCCAAGAAGCTAATCATTTTCTCCTCTTTTCTTTCTTCTCGCCTACGATCTTGCCACATTTCTCCTCCGTCCCACTTGCTCATTTAAAGCCGGAGAAAAATCAGAAAAAAGGGAAAAAAGCCGGAATTTCAGGTGTCCCAAAAATTAAAGGTTAGCGATTAAAACAGACTATTTCGCTTTGCGGTGGCATGCAGTTAAAAGGTCATCATTGACTGTGCTAAACAGTTTTACTTGAAGATTGGAGTATTGGTAATACGGGCTTGGTTGCCCTAATCAAATCGATAATAATGGAAGAAGTAAAAAATTTAGCACATTAACTGCTTCGTACGTGAGATTTCCCTTATTCATCCGGGATTCTTACGATCTTCAAGATTGTCTAGAAATTCTCATCCATTACAATTCCATCTGTATGAAAAAAAAATGCTCTTTTATCATCTCTCGCAGATCTCGCAGTTGACGTCTAATAAGTTAAACACGTATATAATATTCATGTGTAACTGTAATATCACAATTAGCTTTTTGATCTTATGAAATCATAGCAATATCAAACGTTCCATAAACTGAGAAATCGTTCACCGAATACAATCATTAAGGCCTTTCCCATTTTCATTTGTCGTTGCATCGTTCCTTTTTTTTTATCACCAAATCATTTGTTATAATCAGATTGATTATATAACTCATAGAGATGATTCTCAAGTAATAACTCTCCTCCTAAAACCATTGATTTTTAATAATTAAAAAAATTAAAAAAATGAGCACATATTCCCTCTTCCTATATTATATATATGTACATGTATAGCAGAGGAAAGCATCGATAAAACATCCCATCGTTATAGTTCAGCCACTCTTTCACGACGCCCTATGAATCATAGAAGCTTATTTTAAACACTCTAAAACAAAATTCCCTATCAGACAATATTATAAAATCACATTGAGTTAGAATTCTTTAAACAGAATTGAGATTAAGACTGATATTAAAGCCATTTCCACGAGTGATAGGGAAATTAGCAAATTTTTAAGAAATCAGTTGAACTATAACAGAACGTGAAACAATAATTAAATGATATCCCGATTTAAAATAAAACTTCTGTACCAACATCCCATCATATAATATGTTTATTGTATAGGTATTATAGGTATATCCAAAAAAAGTAAATTTTTAGGCCAAACCGTTACTTTGCTAACTTTCTTGAATAGATAACGAAGAAGAAAGTTTTTTTTTTGCGAAGTTTGAGTTTAGTTTGAAGCTCAGTGATAAAAACGATCAGAAGATAAAGTAATGATAACAATGAAAAAAAGATCAGATCAAAGGAAATCAGAATGTAACAGCCACTCGTAAATACTAACTGACTGGTAGAGTTGTTTAGTCTAGTACGAAGCAATTAATTATGCACAATTAAACTGAAACAGATTAAATAGTTGGATTACAAATCCGTAAGCGCAACGGTACAGATTCTCATCATCAGTTGAAGGGAAATGAAACAATGGATGACAATGACAAAGGTGTTTTAAATTGATGTGAGATAATTTAGGTGATAAAACGTGACACAAAACGGAAGAGCACTGGAGAGAGATGGAATTCCATCAATTGTCAAGGTGCAAACTGCAAACTTCATTCTTTTACTTCTTAACTTTCTATATTCGAAAACTTTCTATTTGAAAAAAAATGAACATTTTAAAATTCTGTTACGTAACGTCAAATTGCGATCAATATTTAATCTAAAATTTAACTAATTTCACTTTCATCCTTTATTGCAATCTCCCTCACTCACACGATTTTCTCAGCTATCATCATAACAGTAGTAGCAGTGTAAAATAGTGTAATAGTTTGTTCTTTAATGCCACTGATGTACTTGTGTTCAGCAAAAAAAAAAAAAAAAACATTACCACGCGATTTAAATCTGAAAAAAAAATCGCTGCAACGAATAATTCGTTTTTATACGTTGGAGTGCAAAACAGTTCTGTTGTTTTATTAATTGAAGTAAAACAGCATCTTTAGACATTTGTCTGCACAATAACAAACTCATTAATTATAAAATTAAATTAATAAATGAAAGTAGGACAATGAAGAGTTACTTCTATAAGAGTAAGAAATTATAAGACTGGTGACATAAAACGACAAGTTGGGAAGCAATGACGAAAGAAGTAAGCAGTTATAATACAAATAGTAATCGAGTAAAATGCAACGAAAAAAAAAGAGATTAGAATTTGAAATGTTAAATTAAAGTGAATATTTCAAATCAAATTATTGACAAAATTATTTCAATAATAACAATTAGCATTTTTCAAATAAGAAAAGTTACAATAAAACAACGGAAATTTAAGAAAGTGGAAAGGTAAGGACAGAGAGTGTATAGATTGTGGGATAATTGATAAAAAAAATGATAATGAAATATGGCCGAAGCTTTGAAAACCTAGCGGAATTTAAATTTGAGTAAGTTACACTAATCTTGATAAGTCTAATTAATGCCTTAAGTATTCTGCTTTTTTCTCGTTTACCATTTATTATCGGTCGATCAGCCTTCATCAGTAAACTTGCAAGTTTGATTTTGATAATACCTAACAAAACTGTTTTACCATATATCATTATAGCATAAATGCACATGCAAAATGGCAGACAGGTGTGAAAAAGCAATGATAGATCTTTTATTTCAAAAATGCGTAAATGATCAAAATTAACAACAAGAAGGACAGCTTTTACTAATTAACAATTTAATTGCGTGACATGTGCAATGAAGAAAAAAAGTTAAATTTAGTTTATTGAGGACTGATAGGAAATTAAAAGCGAAAAAACAATGTAAAATTTAAAATAACCTGAAATACAAGTGTCGTCTTGTTGCAGTGTTACAAATGGCTAAAATGCTTTAATAAACGGTGTGCTCCTAAATTATGACGTGCTGTGCTTTCCGGTCAATAATTTATTGGAATTAAATGGAATAAGTACAAATGACAGGATCGGCAGATAACTGCAGAAGCAGAGAAAGATGTGTTAATGTTGACACCATTGTAGTATGACATTCAAATCCACAGTATTCTCGGATGTACGAGTATATTAGGTATTTAGAATAAGGATTCATTTGTGGATAATTATTAATTTACCATTTGCAGAGATACAATGATTAAGACGGAAATAATTTAACATAATTCAAAAGTTTTAAATGTGACAAAATACTTCCCTATTGAGAAATTTCAAAAGGGACTAAAATAAAGAGCAAGTTTTTATACGTGCAACGAACTTATCTAAGAAAATTTGCAAAATATAATCAATTTCATAAGATCGACATGATATATTTCGATTCAAATTCTTCTGGATTAAATGCTTCACCAAAATCCCGTAGAACGTCCACCTGGTGGATTCAATATTTTTGTGGACGCACGAGCACCACGCATGTCATCCACTGCTGCTAAATTTATGAAATGTTGAGCCTAATTAAGTGTAAAAAAGCTCTAATGTTAAGTAAATATAAGATTTTTAGCTTTCAAAAATTGTTTAGCTGAAATTTTTGAATAAAAAAAAAACTGGAACAAACCGGAATAAATTGAATCAAATTGCTGCTTTTGCACGTTTTTCACAGGAAATGTTCGGCTACTTTTACTCAAGTTCTCTTTAAGATGTGGTTGACTGCTGTATGATACAACACCTTCGCTAACACCACCATTAAGTTGGACCTGAAATAATTTTTTTTACATCTTAGATTCTGCAAACACTTTCCGACACGGTTAACCAATGAAATAATGAGAAAGTGATTTGAACTAACCCCTTCCATCTGCATCAGCGTGGAGTATAAATAAGGAGAATGTGATTTAAGCTCCACCAGTTTACCTCGTTCTAAGTCAAACTGTAAAATTAATTAAATTAATCAATCAACTTGTATTGTGAAAATAAAAAAACTGAAATTCAAGACATTTTCCATTAAAGGTAACCATTCCTAGCAGAAAATGAATAAACAAAATTGTTTTAAGCCTTTTCAGGAACTCTTATATCCTCATTGAGCTAAATGATTGAGTAAGTTCTTATGAATCTAGTTAAACTTATTTCTGAAAACATTTAAAGAGACGAAATAAACCTCAATTGAGCTAAAAAGCTTAAAAATAATTAACAACGTAGCTAAAATAAACAAAAGCTGTAACCGTTCCGTTGCTGTAAGCAATTCGTCCACCGCAAATGGTTATCACAGGTTTTGAATGAGCAGCCGACAGTTTGAACAGCGACGGATGCTGATTTAGGGTGGAAGTTTGATGATGATGCTTTACGGGCAATTTCCAAAGGACCAAATCCGCGTCTGCTCCAACGGCAATCCTTCCCTAAATTTACACCTCCAAAATAAATGGCTTCTTTGCTTATTTTCTATTCACTATTTTTGCGAAAAAAAAATAAGGCATGTGTCAGATAACATCAAGTAAAGTTTGATGCAGCAATTTTTAAAGATTCTAATAAGAGGAGTCAAATTCCTGGCGGAGAAAAAAAAACCTTTTTGGGATAAAGATTAAACACTTTGGCAGCATTACTACTGGTAATAGCAACGAAACGCATGGGATCGATCAATCCTGATAAAACACCCTTAACCCACAGAATCGACATTTTCTCTTCCACTCCGGACGAAGCATGTTGAGAAAAATTTTCCGTGGTTGAATCTTTTTTCTCTGATATACAGATGCATAATGGAATGCTAAAAGTATTAATTTAATTATTCTAATCTGCATATTTAAGCTAATTTCAAATATTGTAGTTCAAGAATTACAGTTCTGCAAAATGCTCTAATGGTCTCATTGATTGAATTTCCATTTGTTAGTTATTTTTCGAATATCGAGACAGAAAAAATGAGATTAGTCACCTGGAAAGACAAGATATTACTGCAGATGGTGATTCAGCGTTCCATGAAATGTGCAGCGCTGAACCGCTCTTTCCATCATCCAATGCTGTTACGGGAATCTAAATAGATTTTGAATTAAACTGATATATGTATATATATATATATATATATATATATCAACATTACAACATTACTATACAATCAATTTTAAGAATCCTGAAATTATCGTAAATTATAGAGTTATTGAAATTTGAGGAGTGAAGAAAGTTTCCTGGTTTATAAATGCTAACTTCCGGTATAAGTAGGTTATTACGCTGCAGCAGTAAAGCCTCAGCAGCTTCTCGAGAAGATAACGACATTACTGCAACCGGACAGCTCGTCAATTTGGAAAGCACGGAAATATGATTGACCATATCCGCTTCCAGCTACAACAGAAATTAATTCTAAAAAATTTATTCAATCATTTGTAGATCTAAAAACCTCAAAAATTTTTACAGTAGATCCAATAAATTTACAATATCTTATTTATCAATTAATTCAGGATGACACACAATGTTTGATATTA
Organism: Litomosoides brasiliensis; assembly: GCA_013365375.1. Taxonomy (NCBI): domain Eukaryota; kingdom Metazoa; phylum Nematoda; class Chromadorea; order Rhabditida; family Onchocercidae; genus Litomosoides; species Litomosoides brasiliensis. The sequence goes on along the minus strand of JABVXW010000158.1, from coordinate 58,210 downwards.
AGACTCGATATACAAATAGTCATATAACCCTATCCCTTTACTCCACCTAATATTCTAAACTAATTTTGTGATTAGGAATGCGAACAACCTTTGCCACAATGTAAAAGAAAAGTGAGGACAGTCGAAAAAGGTATAGAAACAGCTCTCTTCAAATATTAAAACTCAGGCAATACTGATACATTACTATTTGGCCTTCAGCATGTTTTTCCAGAAATTCCAGTTCAATCATTAAATGTTGAGAGAAAAACATTAAATAGCATACCGCTTCCGGTCTCGAAAGATGAAAACATTGCGTGCCACTAATACCAGATTCACATAATCGTTTTTCCAACAAAGTAATGATATCTTTATTTTCCGGAATTATACGAGCGTGAACTCGAAGCTTTTGGCAGTATTCGAAAATCTTCAATTTGAAGTACAAAAAATAAAGAAAAAACTATGAAATAAGAATCTAACTGGACAGAGAATTATTAACCTCAAGTGATTCATTCATACATATGCATATACGTAAGAACAAAAAACATTCTACACAGACGGAAATTCCTCATTTAATATTTAAAATTTAGGTAGGAAAAGAATTAACCTCAAAAAGCTGTTTATCATTTCGAATGTTAATGATAAAACTGTTAATGCCTTTGCCATGTACCAATGCATTCATTTCTTTCTTTATCATATCGTTCCATTCCGAAATTACCACACTGAACGCAACATTACACAGTGATTTTGATTGCGCAACTTTGCATAAACGATCATATGCATTTTGTAGTGTTTCATTCGATTTTGGTTGGATAATATCGATTATCTGAAAAACAATTTCAGGAAAAAAATTTCTTAAATTCTAACCAGTATGAAAAAGGAAAATGAAAACACTGTTAGCTAGAATGATGCTATAAAAAATGTTGAGAAGAAATTTAACAGTTTATATAAATAAATTTAATTTTTAATTAAAATAAGTAATTAATTGAGGTAAAGTGAATTTTATACATACTATCATTGATTGAATACATTGAATATATAAATACATCTACATTTTCAATTTTCAAGATGAAATTTGCGTCAAAAAATTTAATTAATAAACGCAGGAAAATACAAAGTACCGTAGCAGTGCCACCAGCTAATGCAGCTTTTGAACCGATTTCGAAGTCATCAACAGGATTTAGTGATGAAAATTCCGTATGAATTTCGATACCTGCAGGCATTAATGCTTTACCGGTTCCATCAATGATCTGTGTTCCTTCCGTTTCCTCGATCTTGCTGGATAGCTCCCTTAATGTTATTTTCACTGGTTGAAAGTAGCTAAACTAGCACTACCAGTGATTAATCAGCTAATTAGCTACTTTTCAAACTTATAAAATTCAATCTAATTATCCTTTTTGTAGATTACTTTTTCAACTTTATAGACTCTTAACATTTACCTAAAATATGTCGCTCCAACTGTAATAAAATTGTAGCAAAGGAAAAAACGGAACCATCAGATGTTATTCCAACATTTACAATTCAGTCTAACTAAATCAATTATGAAATTCAATGAGTATTGGTACGAATTTTTCAATAATGAAATTAGCAAGCATATCATTTACTGAATGATGCCATCCCGAATGAGTACATCTGCTACACAAATTGAATCATCGTTAATAATTTGCGCGGCTTTGATAAGTATGGCTCCAACAGTGCTACCGTTTCCGGAACCCATTGACATTGCTGTTACTGGTATCGTTGTTGTTGTAGTTGCTGTCATTGTTGTTACTGTTGTTGTTACTGCTGTTGCTGCTAGTGCTGTTACTGCTACTGCTGCTACTTCTCCAACTGACGATCTCATCGCATCCGCTGTCGCATTTGTTGTCACCGTCATCGATGGACCTCCTCCGATGCCTCCGCCTTTTGCTATATTACTGCACGTTGCTCCTACTGCATGAGTTCTTACAGCCAATATTGATAAGCTATTGCTGGCGCATTCTTTTTCCAATATTTCATCCTTTATCTCATTTCCTCCATCCTCATCATTACCAGCTGTACTACTGAAATATTCTGGACCAGGCTCATATGTTTGGCTCAAACCACTCTTGGCCAGTCGTTTTATCTCTTCTCTCAATTTACTACTCTTCATTCGGCCTAACTCCACCTCCTCCTTCTCTATCATTATTTTCGCCTCATTATCTTCCATATAAAGGTCATCAATCATTTCCCTTCCAGTTTCTATTCCGGGCAAATGTTCTGGCCCTGGCTCACTCAAATCTTTCACATATTCTCTCACATCTCGGTTTTCGGCCATTTCATCCGATTGATCAACACCACTGTTACCACCCGTAGTAGCTAAAATATTGTTACTTCCTCTTAATTCTCTATATCTTTTGTTCTTTCTGGATGGTGGTAGTTCACGTTCTTCGATAAGTTGAAAACATGCTTTTGAACCTACAACTGACTCCATCCCAAAAAATTCCAGCATTGCCGGTGAAACATCCAAACCTTTCCGGACCAAACGTTTCGATGATATAGCTGCAGCAGCAGATGTCGTCGTTGTAGCTATTGTTGTTGTTATTGTTGTTGTGTTGTCTTGCATCACGTTTCTGCTTCTACTACTTCTTGGACGCGATGAACGACTAACATTGGATGATGCGGAAGTGGAAGAACGTGATCCTGTCCTTTCCGGTGATTTTGGTGGTATCATATGCTGTGATACAGGTGTCGGTGTCATCGGTTTTGATTTCTTCTTAATAATTCGCGGTGCCATTCTACCAGAAATGATACCATCGCTATCACTGGTACCACTTCCTGTACCATGTAATTTATCAAACGAAATAGCATGTTTTAGTTTTTTTTCGCTATAGCAAACTTCAACCGGTGAATTAGGTGTTGACCGAATATGAAATGTATATAAATGCCCCTTAAGGGGCGCTAAGAATGGAAAAATTTTGGCTGTATCGTTTGGTCGTCCTCAACGACCGTTCATAAGGGTGAAATGCTGTAGTCTTCTTTCATCACGTATTTTCCTCAAATATTGCGGTTGCATTCCTTGCAAAGGACGAAATAATGATCATACCACTCAATCGAATTTTCTTACCAAAAATTTAAACTTTCCTAAAAAAGAAAGATGCAATTATATCCATTCGAAAATCCTAAACTACAAATCAAAACGAACCACAATTATAGGATTTCAAAATATCAGTTGAAATAACGACTACTGCTCTTTCTCTCTTCACCTCTTTCTTTTATATATGAAGATGCAAAGATTTCAAAAGAAGCAAAATGTAAAATGTTAGGTAATTTTAATACAGAACAGACAAATGGCCTAAACTAGCACAATCAGATAATGTGATGAAAAAGTGAATTATCTTATTGTTTATTTTTTTTTTAATAAATAAGAAAAAGGATGGGTTGGGAATAATCAACAGGCTGTTTGATTAAATAGAATATTTCTTTCCTTTTTGAGGATTACTGTAAGGAAATGAAAAAAAAAAAGGGAAAACAACACATTACGCATAATTAAAGTAATTTAGAAGGCCACTCGGGAACTTTCCATTTTTTTCCATCTGAAAGCTGACATTTTAGCAATGTAATTATTGTTGAAAAAAAGTTTATAATGTGGGAATGCGATAATTTTTAAGCATTTATAGAGTTGAAAAGGGGAAAAATCCATCGGTCCTCCTCTAAATGAAATTATCGCTTCGTTGCTTTTTGCTTTTAGGAAAGAAAAATAAAATGAAACTTTCAAATTACAATTAATTTGTAGGAAAAAAAATACAAAAAAGCATAAAAATTATAGTAAATTAGGAGATTAATTAAAAAGAAAAGATGAAATGATTGAGAAAATAAATTTTAGAACGAATAAAAGTTTGTTTTTAAGTTTTATTCGATTTTCTGCTACAGTAATCAATCCCTCACATTTCACAATTTCGCTTTTTCCAATCATCTCGGATCGAATTCATAGAATTTTGCTATTTTTCTTTTCTCATATTCAATTCACTTTCATTTCGAGCTAATAAAATATAAAATTTATTTCTGTAAAGAAAAGTTGACGCGAAAGAGGAAATTTTCCTCTCCACCATCGTACGACTGAAGGATTGACGAAGATGAAAAGTGCACATAAAAAGTGAAATCGAAGAATTTATTTACTTGCAAGCACTGTCCTACATTTTTTTTTCATTAATTCATTAAATGAAAAATAAAAGGAAAGTAAATTCATCTTTGTTAGTGCTTTTTCTTTAAACATAAAAGTACTATTTCTCTTTTTTTTTGAAAAAATACAACATTTTTGAAGTTATGAAAATTTTGCAAAAATATCAAATTAGTTTATGAATATGGTTACCCTTCAACTTCTAGACTTGTAACACTAAGCAAAATAATAATGAATTCATTTTAGTACTACATTAAATATTGATAGTGTCAATACATATATATTTACATTTCAAAAAAAAAATATTGCTACTTAAATATTTTTAAAAAAATTAAAAAAAGAAGTAATAAACGGTCGGCAATTATCGTATTGATGTGAGAATATCGAAAAATACAATCGACAGGTATTTTACCTAAAATTGATTGAATATGAATTATTTTCCTCGCAATATTTTATGGTTAAAAATTCAAAAAAAAAATTGGAGGGGGCCAATAAAGAGGAGAAGAGTATTTGAAATCGATAAAGAAAAAAAATAATTGACGGTAAAATTATTTAAGTGTAAATTTTCTCCAGTATTTCAAACAGATGGGAAATAATAGGTACAACTGAAGTTATCCGTGCCTCTAATTCCCAGTACCTCTGTAAAATGATAAATTTAAAAATTGAACTTAAAAGTTTCACACAATCTATGGAAGAAATGAGGTTAAAATTGTATGCTTTGGGAGGGATAGGGGGAGCTGTTGTCTAAATTTTAGGAATAGGCAAAAGACGTAATGTGGAATTTTGACTTTGTAAAATACGTAAATGAATTCTTACAAGTTCTTCTTTTTTTTGAGCAAGAAAAAAAGAAAATCCCTAGAAGAAGCATTTCAGTGCTGTGAAATGAAATTGAATTGAGAAATTTACTAAATCAAATTTTGTAAATAAAATACATTGATAAGAAAAGAAAAAAAAACGTGCATATTTAAGTATCTATAGTATTTTAATTATAATTTTGGGGATTATTATTATCACCCTTATTATTATTAGTAATATTATTATTATTGTTATTATTATTATTATTAAATATCGTTAAAAATATCTGATATACGACATGCAAATGAATAATAATAGAATGATGACAGTATTGGTTTATTAAAGATTGGATTAAAAAAGTTTGCGTTTAATGATAGAAGAAAATGATAAGCGAATATTTCATGCTTTCACACGTATGTATTTTTTTCCTATTTTTCATTCTGTAATGTTTCATAAAATTTGATAAAAAAGCAAAAATGATTTCTCGGAGAGATTCACTGGTATGCTGGTGTATTTGATTTAGATTGAGCAAAAGGTATGACTTCACATTACTATATTTCTAGAAAATTTAATAAATGCTAAAAATTTGACAGATAAAAAGTTTGAAAAAAACCGTTCCAAATCGATTGATAGGAATGATAATATATGGTTATCGTTGTATCAAATGCAACTGTTTATTTATTTATTTATTTATTTTCGTGAGTTTTTCGTTTAAACTGTCCATGATTAGCCATGTAAATGAGCTACAAAACAGTATAATTGAAAAAAAAGAAAAAATCGAAATCTACAAATTTTTCAAAATTTACATTTGCTTGCTATTATTAGTCTAATTTATGGAATAATTTATAAAATTACACAAACTACCAACAAGTACCTACCTATTCATAGGTGAAAATGATGGTAATACAGTTGAGAAAAATATGGTGTAATTAATTTTAAACAACACTGAGAGAGAAATTTAAAATTCCATTTCACTCGTCGTTACCATCTCATCACTCATCTTTTCTGATACTCAGTTGATGACATTGTTGGTGAGAAGTTATATTTTACGTCACCTAAACTGAAATTGTATTGCCATATGGCCCAGTTCAACTAATTTCAGTTCATTAACATAGAAAAGAAAATTTTCGACTTATTCCAGAAACACATTCAATCAAGTTTTAACACCGCGCAAATGTTGCATCCTTCCTACCTTAATATCACATGTTAATGATGTATGGAAGATTTCTTTAAAAAAAATTTAAGGTCAAATTGAAAAAAAAAAGAACATAAATTTTAACAGGTATTTAACAGGTATTCGAAGAAGGGTATTTGTCGTGAAAAGACAATAACAAATTCGTTCATCAATGAAAGGAAAAAATTTCCATGACAAGATGTTAGGAGAAAATAAGGATTTTCCATTATTCGACTTAGTAAAACTTATCATTTAAATACAATTATTATTAACTATGTTGAAATTGACCACATTGGATTACTTGTTGACCATTCACATCAATGCAAAATGATAAATCATAGATTTGTATAATTTTCGGAAGTTATTCAAATTTTTCTTTTTTTTCGTCAAATTTTTAAATCAAAAAAAAAGTTTTATCGTTAAATTTTACGGTTAATTGAGTGCTAAAAATGCTTGGCCTTAATTAATCAATTTCGTTGTTGCACTTCTATTCCATCCCACTTCCGCCTCCTTTTCAATATCGTCAGGATAATTTATGCAATTACCATAATTAAACAGACTGATAAATGGAAATGTTGAAGTTTCTTGTGGAAATTTAATGAAATGATTGAAAGCGAATTGAAATCGTTTACCAAAAATACTCTGAATAAAAATCTAAAAGGAATTATCTCATTTTCATTAATTGCAAGAAAAAAAAAGATCGTCAAATTAGTAAAACAATACTGATTTAGAAACACGGAATTCGGGAACTTTTTTTTTCTTGGAATTAATGACAGCCCGAGATATTGTGATCACACGAAGAAATTTCGAAATATAACCATCACATCTTATTGGAAAAAAAAAACTTTGCCAACACTTTAACTGAATCGACACTTGCGTATCGTTTAGTGGATATATCAGGCTCGTCAAGAATCGACCGGTGTCATTTTTGGAAAAAGTTTTTTTTTTAAAATAAAACATTTTTAAGTTATTGTTAGTTAGCAAAAAATTTTAGAGTAAATAAAATCAACTTCATATAAAGTTTACAACCTTTTAAATTCAATTTTCCTCCCTCGTCACTTCATTATATTTCTCTATCACTTTCGATCTCTTAAGCCTATTTCTGAAAACTTACGTGCACTTAATATTTTTGAAGCAAGTAAGCCTGTTAATTATGTACGAAGATATTTAACAACAGAAAATTTTTTTTTTCAACAAAAAAAATGTAATAGAAACAGTAAAGAGTGGAGGGTATTAAGGGAGAGATTATAGGAGAAGAATGAAAGTAAAATGTTGAAAGGAAATGAGTTAAAATTTCATACTGAAATTAAAAAGGAGAAAAACTAAATGAAGAAACGACGAAACATGAAATAGAGAGGGGTGAAAGAGGGAGAGAGAGACAGAGGGAGAGAGAGAAACAGAAAGCAAATGGGTATTGATGTTTTTGGAAAGTAAATGAAAATATATCATATTGCAGGACGAGGAGGAAGACAGAAACTGGGAGAGCTAAAATAGACCGGATAGCTATGACATTTCGAAAAAATTTCCTTTTTATTCTTTTATTCTCTCCTTTCTCTCTGTCCTCTTTCATTTCCTCCACCTATGTCTCTCATAAAGATGTCAACCAAAACGATGACGAGAAAGTACGGAGAAATTTAAGCAAGGACAGGACGGGAAGAGTGTCTGAATGAGCCGAGGATCGAGAATGCATATAGCTTCTGTAAGGCCAGATGAATCGGATCGATTATTTCTGGAACAAATTTTAGATGTTGCCATAATCGAATGACCACGAAAGGCATTTTAATATTAACACTAGCACTGGGCCTAGCACTTAGCACTACTAGTGTCAGCAGCAGCGCCAGCATTAATATCGAGCAGACAACATATCCAATACAGAGGGCATATCAAATATTGGTAAGATTTAGTTATATAATATCAGAAGATATTTAGCATTACATACAAATGAACTCTTTACAGTGAATTTACTTTTACAATGCTCATGCGTAATTTGCATAATCGATGGATGTTACACCGTCTGCAGTCGATAATAATGGCACTACGGAACTGTCTACTCCACCACAATATACTTAATGGCCTATAAACGGTGAATGTGAATGTAATTAGTGTCTGCAATCAATGGTAATGGACTATGAAGGAACTGATGCTATTCTAATATTGTTAATGCTTTCCAAACACTTCTTATGCAATCCGAATTTTCACTCGAGAAAAACTGGAATTATGAGATACTTCTTTCAATATCTGTGAAAATGATAATAAGGCTCAAAAAGTTCTCGCAGTCACAGGCAAAAAGATTGAAAAATTGTTTCATAAGACCTTAGGAATTTTTAGTTTGTCATTCACGAATGGAACTTTGTTGATGAAAAAAGATTCGTTAGAAAATATTTTATATGTGATAATTACAAAAGCATAATATCACAGCGATCACTTGAGTAGCGATGCACTGATTTCAGACAAAGAAATATGTTGCTGTACAACGAAAACGATACAATAAGCATCATAAATTTTAACAACACATGAAAAAGAAACAAAAAACTTTCACAATGCTAATCGTAAAGTTCAAAATTGATCACCAGTTCTACCATTACAGAAAACATAAATCAACAATTTAGAGGGATGAATTCTGTTGTTACAAAACCTGCGACCCACCTTAATAAATGTTTTTATAATTGCCTCGTTAAAATTCTATAACGAGCTTTCCTGAAGCTTAAGGACAAGATGCTTCAGAAATAAATTATACCCGCACAGCAAATGCCGGTTTCAATGGAGACTTGTTTGGAAATGACCAGAACGAAATCTTCCTACATTTTTAAAAAAGCTGAATAGACTGGCTCTTGAGGGGTCAATGTTATCAACGCAATGAAGACAGAAAAAAGTACAGAAATATTCATTCGTGGAAACTAACTGATTCGAATGGCATGTATGGCAGAATGGATACATGAATAAAAAGCCGTAATTGTGAAAGAAGTTGCTTCGAAACAAGTTGATTAATCGATCAATTAATCTAAAGTTTACCCAACAAAAACGGGTTTCAAAGATCACTTATATCTTTTGCTCTTTTTACAAGAAAAGTGTTTCGATATTAGAGGATAAAAAACCAATATGTTAAATGATGTGAAAAAAAGTGTTTTATATTGGCATTTTTGCCTTAACACGGCATTTCTGAAGTGTCGCGCGATAAATAAATTGTCGACGTGACAACTGGCGTACTTCCTTTAAATAATTTGTTAAACTAATACGACCACGACTTAGAGCTTGACCAAGGAAATAGATAGCATCATCGATAGCACAATCATAAACGTAACAACGAAGTAGCTGCAACAGAATTGTAAACTGATCGTCAACATCACAAATAGAGGCTGCATTCAGCAAATTAAAATTTGCAACGAAATGAAGAGCAAACAACAGAAATCTCCATTGACAACAACCAGAAGAAATAATCACCCTTATTAGTTAGAAATTCCACCTTAATTTTTTTCGTCACTGAGGTCGAGAAATCAGATTTTCTGTTCAAAATTAAATTTTTCTGTTATTCTCCTTAGATCTTTTAGCTTTTGAAGCAAATTTGTAATAAAAACTGGTCCTCACCTGTCTATGCAAAGGTGTACAAGCATCGATTACTTGATCAATCTCTACATTTTTCTCCGGCGATGATGTTAAAAGAAGAGAGTTAATTTCGGCTTTCTTTTCCTAAAAATCAAAGCTACTTCTTATGACAAATCGACAAACAGAAAATTGATAAAAGATACTGAAATAAGACAAGTTTTTAGAAATGAGAGATAAAATATATAAGTGACATAAGCACCTGATACACAATCAGTGCGTTCTCCATCCGTTTTTGCTCCTGCGCTAAATCATCTATAATAATTTTTAGTTTTTGCTGACCGGCACGTAGATCTGCATGAGTCTGTCTTATTGAAGCTAATTCTGCATGCATTGTTCCTGAAAAGCTTCATTTAGAAATTTCACCATAAATCTAGGCATAGAAACGCAGTACTTCAAATTCAGGAATTCTAAAGTCACAGCTTAGCAAATACAAAGTTAATACTGACTTCACCGATAATTTGCTACAATTCATCACAAGAAAAAGGACCGATTCTGATAAGAAACAAAAGGGCACCTAATTTTTCGCGAAGCCGTTGCCTAATTTTGTGTTCGACAGCGCTCATCACGGAAGCTTTTAAGTGTTCCGGCTGAACTGTACCACTACCGACATTACCATGTGGCACCGAAGGAAAATAAGTAGGTGTCGTTGGATATGGTGGCATTCCGGACGCATTAGATGTTGGATAGGGCATGTAACTTTGAACCTGACCAGCAGATTTTGATCCTGCGCCTGAGAGACGTGAACTGTTGTTAGGTTTAGCGAAGACTGGACAAGAATCTTGAAAGCACATCGCCATAACCTTGAAAAATGCAAATTTCATATAATTACTATTACCTGATGTTTTTTCTTCGCTAAACAAGCTATTCCAGAAATGGAAGAACTACCTGTAGTAAACCACTTAAATCATATCCTGGAAAAGACCAGTCACTAAGATACGGCAAATAGATGCGTCCCTGCTTATCCACTGTTTTTGATTCCTTCAGCATCATGTTTGACGTTGGACAAACGTAACATACTGGCGCATAATAAGGATGGGTGTCCCAAAGATATAACGCTACCGGTATATTATACGTATTACCCTGACAAGAAACTATTTTTAACACGGAATTTCATTGAAATTAATAAAAACTCTAAATGTAGAAATTCGAAAGCATATTTGCAATTATACTGCTTATCCGACAAATAAATTCACAACCATCAAGAAATGTAGATAAAAGATAAGGCATAAAGTGAAATACCATATGAGCATGTATAAAATCAGAATGTGTGCATAAAGTGAATGCACATGGACAGAGAGAGACTAAAACAATCAATCCTTCAATATAATAAGCAACGGTTTTATGTCAATACAAACCTTATAAAGAACAGGGATGGTGCCCTTCAAGCGAAATGCGAGCGCACATGTCCTGTCCGGATAAACGAAATGCTCAACGTCCGGTGTGAGATCAGGAAAGCCGCTTAAAGCTGAAAGTATATCATTCTTCGCCGTGTCCACATACTTCGCTTTGGCACGGTCCAATAAAGCAGTAACGGTCGCTGATACGGCATCATTTGTCATACTGCAAAAAACTTCAAATTACCATTATTATACTGTTTGTGGTGAAAATTAAACTTAAGGCCGCATAATAAATGCTTAGTAAGTTGGCCGACTGTTCCGTGCAGCAATTTTTGCACGTTTAATATTTTCAGCTTGACGCTAATGCTTATTTCTTTCGAGTAAAAAACCTTTCGATATAAATGTATAGAAATACTTATTTAACCTTAACTAATATCCTACTAAGCGTCTCGCTATTCTGCTTAACAACCAACCAATTAGTTTGTTCTAGACTTAACCGCTTATTTTGTCAATTCACCATTTTCTTTGTGATTCATTTTATCCAACCAAACTTGCTTAAACCAGAAAATCAGAAAAATGCGATCAGATCTAATATCAGGAACTGTTACATGTACGGAGTTCTTCACTGATCCACTTACTGGAACTTCAAACTTAACTAAATTCTCATTGGTAAAAATGCATGATGGACCTTGACATCTCAGCCGCAAAACCCATCAACGGTTAGAAGGCTTGACCTCAGTACACTGAACTAATGGCAAAGATTAATAGTGTTAAAGCGTGACATAACAAGATACCTGCAACCCAGAGAAACAATTGGCAAAAAAGTTTTAAGGCTTATATTTATCGTGAAAACAACTACTAAGACAAACTACTTTCTTAAAAAAAATTAATCTATGCTTGCTATGAATCACAAAGAAAATTGAATTAAAAGGTTTCTGAACTAATAAAGGGTCAATACTCCCCTCTCACGACTCATTCAGCACACATCAACTAGAAAAACTGGACCTCACTTACACACGACGCAAACATTAATTACCACCCAGATCCAAAATAGTTTTCATAACGCCTTATTTGTAGCGCTATGGTATATGTAGCATATCGATTTTCAACCGATTCCGAAAAACGTGTAGTGAGAAATAGTGTAGTTATGTTGGAGATTTAAGGAGTTATGGAAATCTATAAGGTTATATAATGAGTGCGAAATATCTTACAGATTTCCAAGACAGAAAGGTGGAAGGGTCAATGAGAAAACTTACTGCTTCAGAGGTTAAAAGGAAGACATAATTGGAAATGGAGATTGCACAAGTGAAGAGGTGGTAGAGATTGATAAGGGTTGCAAAATAGAATGTGGCCACAGATTGAGAAGTAATTGAGCACTTTGGTACATCCTCACCTACAGCAAGTTGTTCGTGCCTTCGTCTGTATGTGTAAAAGGTGTAGGTGCAGATGAAAATAGCTTGTGATATCTTATCCTTTTTTTTATCACGTCACGGTTTTAGCCTACGTGCAACACGACTGTGTTTGATGGCTACTGCTAATTGCCAGGAGTAGTGAAAGTAAATAACCCAGTTTTGCGTAGTTGGAAAAAAATTCAAATGTTACTGTCATGGAGAAAAGAATTTTATCAAAAGTGTACTTTATCTTTCATAGTACTCAACTTTATTTCAGGTTTTTTTAGTTCATTGGAAAGGGTGGCCTTTTCGAATAGTTTTTTTTTCGGGTGTTAACTGCTCAGTGCCGAAAATATGGGACGAAAGAAGAAACGTGCAGCGAAACCCTGGTGTTGGTAAGTTATTTTAACGTTTGTAAAGGAATCCAAATGCATGAAATAGTACATCGATTACCGCAGCAATTCTTCGTGTTAATTGGTGGTTTGGGTTGTGCATGTTTTCCCAAGTAGGACTTCAGTTGAATTTTGGACCTTATTGTTTAGTGAATTATAACGGATAACGCCCTTAGCGTTTACGAAGCACTTACAACGATCTAATAAAAAAAGGACGGAACATAAATGGAGACCGGTAGCATCTGTGGATAGGAGAGAAGTAACACAACTTGATGTTGATAGTTAAGTGAACTAGTGTATAAGTAATAAGATTCAATAAGGATATCAGCTGAGATTCAAATACAAGGAAAATTTGGATGCAAAATATAATTATCAATGATGGTAACTTTAACCTATCAGAGCGTTTTGGCGATAAAATTAAGGGAATCCCTTTCATATGCCATTAAATACTACATTCAGTTGCGTGAACTGCTTGCAATCTCTTGGCTAAAGAATCGGTTGACCCTAGAGATCATGTTTATTCTATTGCAGGTACTGTAATCGTGAGTTCGAAGATGAGAAAATTTTAATTCAACACCAGAAAGCAAAGCATTTTAAATGTCATATTTGTCACAAGAAGCTTTTCACAGGTCCTGGACTAGCCATTCATTGCATGCAGGTATCACTTTCAATTAGTTAATTTGCAGTGGACAGATTACTTCTTTTGTATGAAGCCTTTCTTGCATTTGTTGCCATTTAAATCTTGTATTGTTTATATCTCCTGAAATTTACTTATTTTTAAGGTGCACAAAGAAACGATAGATAAGATACCTGCCGCTTTGCCCGGTAAAGATTCAGTTGAAGTCGAAGTTTATGGCATGGAAGGAATCCCCGATGATGCTCAAGGTTCTGCAATTTTTAATATTCTTACAAATTCTCGCAAATTTTTAAGTTTTAGGCTCTTACTTTGGTTTTTTTTAATACTAACTTTATTCGTTGTAGAGGAAAGTGCAAAGAAAGAGTCAAAGAATACAGCTGCTCCGGCTCCTCCTCTAATAGCTCCATTTCCAATGCTACCTCCAGGTGAGTTCATTTTTTTAATCATATTGTTTCATGTTTTGTCTCGTAAAATTCGAGTCGACGAATTTCAAATATAAAGCAAAAGTAATTTTGTTTACTCTTTGATTTTTGTAACTGTTGTGTATTTCGAAAATTCGTGATGTGCTACAGGTATACCACCCATGATTCCCGGTTTTCCACCTCTTCCACCTTCAGCAATTCCTCCGTTTGGGCCGCCATTTATGCCAGCAGTGCCGGCACCACCAAGAGCTCTCCCGCCACTTCCGGTTTTACCTCCAGGTAGTGCTCAACCTGCACTCACAAGGTTCCCGTTTTTTAATTGTACTTTTTAATGAGTTATTTATACCTATCATGTAGCAGTACATCATGACGATAATTATATTCAAATGGATGAGATCGCTGAAAAACAGGTGGAATTAGGATTCAGTTTTAGTTATTCATAGCTAATGTTTGAGCAGTTCATAGATTTAATCTAACATGTGGCATGTGTTAAAGGAATTTGTTGTCATTTCTTATTGTGTATTGGGTGGTAAGAAGGTAGTGGGGTAAGACATAGCGTTGAGCAAGTACATGGACATGTTCAGTTTTTTCATGATACTGATATCACCGAATTTCGTGATTGTCTGCTCTAATTCTTGCAAGACATGTGCTTGCCATTAGAATAGTCATATGAAATTGAAATTTTGAAAAACTTAGTAAAATAATGTACTAGTTGCTCCTGTTATATGTCTGCTTGAAAGTATTTTAATATGTAACTGTGATTTTGTTATAGCTTGAACTTACCACCTCGGGTACCGCTTCCAAATGGTCCGATAGGAGTGCCCGCAATTCCTGGTCCAGGAACAATCCATCCACAGCCTGTACCTTCTGTACCAGCAGCGTTTCCAGCCTATAGTGACCCTTCTTCTAGTAAATTTGCAGAACCGGAACGGATCCGGGACATACCCAGTCAAATCCAAAGACTGGGGGCGAGAATACACATCATGCATCCTGACGAAGATATATCTTTGGTACGTTATTTAATAAAAAGCTCGTAGGAATTATTTGTGGCGAACTGTACAGGATTCTTAAAAATAAGTTTAATTTTTTAGGAGGAGCGGCTGGCAATGAACAGAGGATTTATATAATCGAAAGTTGGATTCAAAATTTTCGTAAGGCAAGTTTTTTTCTTTTTTCCAAGATATAGCTGATTATTGATTATTTTGTGCGATGAGTTTGAAGGTGGTTTTTAATAGTTTTTAAGTAGGTTACTTGATTTCCTGCATAGTTTCTTTGCATAAATTCATCATAAGCTCTTCGTTGTGGAACCTTTAGAAAGAGCTGAAACGACAGTTTCCAATCGTGCCACACAGTTTTAATTGTAAAGGTTAGTCCTGGAAGCAGGTGGGTAGTGTTTTTTGCTCATCAAAAAGGTTGTAAACCTTCATATTCTGTATGTTTTGGCACTTCCATTGGTCCTTTTCCATTCACACTTCCTTCAAGGTTTCTGTAGCTGCTCCGGGTTCTTGGCAACTTTTTTTTAATAGTTCAATTAATTTACGAAATTTATGGTATCTGCGCAGTTTATTTGGGATAGGGCTTTATTATTGCAAAGTGGGGAGAGTTGAAGAGCTCATGTCCCGGAGAACTTAAAAGTGAATTTTGTGGATTTTTTTTTGGATTTTATTCTTGGTTCTTGGCATTCACAAGTTGTGCCGTAGGATAGGGGATTGACAAGTAAGTTCACTGTTCGAAGTATGGTATTTTTACTTTCTGCTGAAGCATATTGTGATTGAAGCTGTATTGAGGTAAGTGTACTGTAGGCTTTGCTTGTCGGTTTTTGTCAATGAAATTTTTGTTTTCAGCGTAATCCTCACACCGTCACCGTCAAAATTTGTTGTTCGTATGGGAAGAAAGTGCGAAATGATGTTATTGATTGCGCTTTACCAAAAACCTAACTGAAATGATTAGCGTTGGATTGTGATTGCCACATTGCATGATTTCCCTCCTCCCTTCCTCTTTTTTTTTTCTAAAATGTAATTGTATTATTTGCTGATGTCGATGATCGGTAAGTTTTTGTTTCTTTTAATAGGCAGTAAGATTTTTTTTGTTTGGATTTATTGTATGGTACAGCACAATTACATAACGCATATCCAAAACGCGTGTATGCGCTTTCGTATAAACAGCTACCATATATCAATGTTCTCGGAATGAGAATAAAGTTTAGAATTCTAATCAACTCAAGTCGAAATAGGATTGAATTGCTCTTGCCGGATTTGTTACCGCATCAAAGCGGGACATGAAGAGCAGTCAGCTACCGAGATATCTGATGAAAACTTTTGATTGTTTGAGTTTTCCTACTTCCTCTAAGTTGTACTAGTGAGTAAGCATTATTTTTCTACAAAAATAAAATCAGGAGAAATTTAGTCGGTAAGATCATCAACGTCCTTGAAAGTCATCAAGAAGATTACCACATCGTACTTGTTTTAATACCAAGCGATATCCGACGCTGTTCAGTATACGGTTTATTTTTCCATCAAACCATCAGTTTTAATTCCTTCTGTGACTGCCATTACACTTTTGTTAACTTTTTATTTGATCTGTTTTTCGGTGACCTCAAACATGAAAGAACAATAGCGATACTCCAAATACTTTTTTTATTCCACAAAACTAAGGGGAAGACTGTTTTGGTTCTTCATGTGCCTTCGGTACCGTTTATAACGCCCACTGGCAGCCAGGCGTCCCTTTTGCTCCTCTTCCTTCGCGGCCTTCCACTCCGCAAATTTCATTCTGTCCCATAATTCGTTTTTGAATAAAGATAATCGCTCACTTTCGTTGAAACTCTGAAGTATCACTATAACAAACTTGTACTAAACCACCAGATAAGTCAAAAATTGGCTTTTAGCCAAATAGTACTTGTAGGTGATTAAGGTTATATTTCCCATGAGGGAAGCTTACCGCGAACTGTTCCTCAGACAGACTTAAATTTTTCCTTATCAAGTAAGATTTCGCATCGTCATCATAATCTTCTTCTTTCACATGATATTTTATGAACCATGAAAAGTTCCACGCAACATACCTTAACTTAGTATTATTAATTTTCAAATTTGGCATGGACCAACAAATTCAAGACAGTCGGGGATTCTGTTAACAGACTGATAAAAACTGGTCACTTTTGCTGCTGACTCATCAGGATTTACAAAGCAGAATTATGCATCTCAAGATAGTATGAACATATATGTCAAATTACCTGTATATCGTGTAAGGCAGCACAATAATTGTCCATAGCAAGGTATCGTATATCGACGGCTTCTTATATCCACCTCTGCAACCGGAAAATCGTTGAATATATCTTCAAATGTGACTCGTTGAGAGCAACCTATAACAATATGCCATATAACTAAGTCTCTCTACAAAAATTAACCTCGAAAAAGGGAGAAAGGTTAAAAGTGAAATCACACGATCTTCAGCAGTAAGTCCTAGGGTTTTTATACTATCGCAAAAAATCATAGAGGGAGTTGCAGTCTTTCAAGTCTTACCTGATGTCCACATTTTCTTCTATAATTTTTCGCAAAACCCGCTCAGCATATTCTTTCCGGGATTTTTTGTCACGAAAGTCGCCTTGCAATGAAATTCCTCTTTGTTTCGCAATTTCTTTCGCCGCATTACGATATTTTTCCTGTCTTACTGCATAATCAAGTGCTTCCTTATGTTTTTGTGCGGCACTTAGAAACTGGAATATGTAAATTTGCATCAGGACGCTAATTACGGCAAAGACAACTCGTATTATAACCAAATCTCATCCGAAAAATCCAAAACGTGGAAAATCGAAAAAGCACCAATGAAAGAAAAATATCACTTCAGTGAACAAGCTTCAGTTCATGCATTTGTTCACATTTTAAGTTCAACTGTTCGTGGTTTGAGAAGGAAATTATCACAGCATACCTGAATGACAGATATAAGTATTAAGGTAACCACAACAACAATTCGTGCATCCACTTTTGGGGCTACTCGTCTGCGGTAATACTGATAATAGTTATAAGCTCTTTGTTCCGGATGATCCAAATAATAGTCATAGTCAGCTCTGGTTTCATCATCCTTTAATGTTTCGTAAGCTGTCGCAATTCGACGAAATTTTTCTTCTGCTTCCTTCTTCATCTGAAATTTTCAATGCTACTATGGCAGACAAGGTGACCTGGTGAAACACATAGATGAATGCTATTGCAATCATTATTAATTTCATTGTTCAGTGAATGAGAACCATGAAAATTCCATTTCTGCTCTGAACAACCACTGTAACTACTTACGCCAGCAACTTTGTCAGGATGATACTGCGCTGCCAACTTCCGATACGTTCTTCCTAACATATTCTGAAGCAAACAGTGCATAACTAATACAAAACTCTCAGTTCTGTATCATCTATATGTGTTGATGTCAAGGTATCAATTATGAAAGTGACATAGTCTCCCTCTGCGGCTTTAAATCTTGGTATCAAAGGATGAAAATAAAATTCTGAGAAAAAATAATTGAGGAAAGTAGAAAAACCAGAAAGAGCAAGAAAAAGACAAACCTTATTGAATTCCGAACGGTCAATATTTAGAACTGAAAGAGAAAGGAAAACTGTTTGGAAATCAATGGAATAAAGTATTAGTGAAAGTATTAACCTAAGCAATAGACTGATTAAACGGGATGGTTCAAGGGGTGTTAAAATTACGAGGATTCCACGACAGTTAGAAAGGGGCGATAACGACAGAATTCCAAGCATCATTTTGTTAAGTCTAATCCATGCAATTACGAGTGTTACTCTAGGATTCTCCGGTGTGCTAGTAATGAATAAATTAGTCTTGCTAAAAAATAATCAAGCTATCAACCCCTGTCATCTCTCAGCTACTAGATAACCGAGGCAATGGGATTAAACTTGACCTTCATAGCAGCTTTCAATTCCACAATAGAGACCTTCCAGTAATTCAGCATGAATGATGGTGAATACATTGATAAAGCCAGTCAGTAGGAGTAACAGCATCATTCAGTAGAAATTCTGCAAATCGATTGTTCTTAACAATTCTAGGTACCAAGTACTCTCTTATTAATTAGTATCAATATGAAACGCGTAGCTTTAGTAGAAATGGGGAGGAAAAGCATAGCGAGAACACTCTGATTATTAATTCTAAAAAATCGGTTACAGGTCTACGTCTAGTCAACGCATATCAAAAATTAAATAATTCTGATTCTGCAATGTAAAATACGAACACGGATGATTAAAGGAAGTTTTGGAATATTGGATGAACTGTGTGAGGAAACTTTATCATAACTTCCTTATCAAAAAAAAAAACCTTCATACCTCGCCTTATACTTCTGCTGGTTCGAACCAGCTCATTTCATCAGCTATCAGTCAATTTGACCGGAAAATACCGCGTTTTATTGGAGTTTTAGAGAATGGTAAAGTTGGGAAGTATATGTATATGCTTGCTGTAGAGAGTTTGCTCGTTGAGGAAGGGGGAAAGAGTTTGCGAGAAATAACACAGCGTGGTGAGAGGAGTGTATAAAAGGAAGAGAAATGGAGATAATATGAATGCAAAGAGGGAAAACGAAAAGAGAATAATATAGACGGAATGGGATAAAACGGAATAACGGCAAGAATGGTGACAGATGACAAGGAATATAAATTAATTACTGGAAGTGATTCAAATTATTATTGTTGGAAATAGTAAAGGAGAATTTAACTTATACTCAATTTATGACTGTTGAATGTGTTGTTGAAGAAATTTGCGAACCAACGAAGTGGAGGATTAATTTTTCAAGAAAAATTTTTTTTAATTTTCAAATCTTTTAAAGGATTTTTATAAAATTGCTAATGAAAAAGTAGGTAAAATGAATGCAATTTTAAAGATCAGGTTGTTTTATCGGTTCAATGGTTACTTCGTTATCTAACTCCTGTGAACTAATCTCTGAAAACTTTATGAAATATTTTTTTTTAAGAAAATTTTTCTAGCCTAAAATTGTTTTTAAAACTTTTCTCAATTATCCGCTATTTTTGCAAATTCTCGAAGCTTTTTTTTTCTTTTCAAATTTTACTCATATGGACATCCTCGGGATTCGGCGGAACCGCAGCAAATCCAGGAGAAAGAAGTAATAGCGTAACCGATTGCTATCACATCTCTCCTTTATCAAACATATTTTACTGTTGAAGGGAGAGAAGTCATACGTCTTGCGGCAACAATCGATCTGAAGTGAAACTTAAGCATCGAATTTGAATTGCCGCAATGTGTTTTAGCACGCATGAATGAGCATACGAGAAGCGACAGCGATGCAGTTCTACAAATTTTCCGCTCTCGGATGTCGTTTTCTTGACGCGCGGTCGTTTCGTGAGTTTTAGCGGTTGTGACTTTTTCACAAATTCCGTAGATTTCTTGACGTTTAATCGTTCCTAGACCCGTAATCCGTGTTATGAATCTTATGGGATGTAACTATTTCATGGATTTCCTGGACGATGCGGCTATATATGTGTATGCGTGGTGTGTGCGTGTGTGTGTGTGTGTGTGTGTGATGAATGTGTAGGGTATGCAGTAATTGTCTGATTAAATATTAGTCATTTCCGGAGAGGTGTATTTTAAATGGAAAGGTACCGGATTTTGGGACTAATAGTAATTTTGGGACCAATACTACAGAGGACGGTCTAAAGAAGTGTTGTGTTTTGAGATGAAATAGAGTGAGTATCGGAGGAATGTAAAATACTCAGTTCTAGAGGACTTGCTGTTCTTGATCAACTTTTATGCATAGTCGTGGGTTTTTTCCTTTTAGATTTATAAGAGAGGAAGATTTAAAGGTGGTAGATGAATGCAGGTAATTTAAAGGTTACCCTTGTACAGCGACAATTACGAGAAGATTGGAATAATCGTGAGTACGCACAGGTGATTTCCGATAACATCCGACATATCGTGGATTTCCTTTGTAATTTTGGTAGGTCTTTAATGAAAATCATAATGTCTTTGTTGGACAGATAAGACTAAATAGATAAAAATCATGTGGACGAAATAAATGTTTGACCCATCTATCGTGCAAGTAGGAAGTGGCATTTGATTTAGTCTTTCTTAAAAAATAGTGAGTTGTTATTTATTCACGTTTTCGTTATGTTACCACTAAAAATGATAAATCAGTGCTAGTCACGCGGCTTATCACAAGGAACGCATGTTTCAGAACTTTCTTGTCGGAGCAGAATTGCAACACTTAGTGATAAAGTATCACTGTTGGAACGAAAAGTGGAATTTCTGGAAGCCAGAGTGAGCTCTTACTTTGCACTTCATGACCACTTACATAGCAGCGACTGCTTCATTCATATCTTTATCTTGAAGTTTATCACGAAAGAGAATTACATTTTTCTAACTTTTTTCATCCAAATGGATGGTTCTTGCATTGTCCATGAAGGTAGTGTATTCCTTATTAATTGCATAATTATCAGTTATCACGAGGTGAAACACTAAATTGAATAAAAATGGCAACGGGTGTGATAAGAACTGCTGCAGCGACTACACGTGAAGTTGTCCCGGTTGTATCAGCAAATAAAGCACAAAGCAGATCGAATGTGCTTGCTGTATATAAGGAAATGTTAGTTTGTTTCGTCATTTTTTTCAGTAAAACAGATTATTCCATTTGTCAAAATTGTCACATTGTCACATTTGTGCAGTCGATTCTTTTTACCTAAATCTCATCGCTGTTGTTCACTGTTAACCGTATCCGTTGCATAGAGCCTCATAATACTTTATGCTCTGTTACGATCGAAATGAAGTGCATGGTATGAGCCACTTCACGGAATTAAGCTGTTTTTAAGTGGACTTCAGTAAATGTTACTCAGTTAATGCACTTGACTTGGACAAAAAATAGAAAAAAAGTACTTAGGGTTGTGGTGTGGTATTCGATTCAAGTAGATTTTAGAAATATATGTCTTAAGGTACGTTTATCACAAAAAAAACATGCTTGTTTAGGCTTTGCTATTATTCCTTTCCTTTCACCTTTCATCAGCTCCCAATTTTCAGTTTTTATAATTCCGACGTCTAGTTCAGGTTATTTATCAAAACAAATACGTAAAAGAGAAATGTTATCAGATTAAACAACAAAAGAGGAAAATGATGTCTTCCTTTTTTATGTAAAACAAAGATGTGTTTATTTTCTATTTCACTTCATACGTCGATATATTGTAATCTAACCAATCTCTGAAACTACGAACAAGAGTGTTTACTGCAGCGGAGTCCTTTGTGTGTGAGATGAAACAGTTTCGTGTCTGGCTAATCAATGTTTTTTTTCGTTGAAAATTAGTGCAAGATAAAGATGTGTAGGATTTCGGCGATATGTGCGATACATGTCACGTGCCCCAAAATATATCGGTAGTTCTGTATCCCGTAATTGGGAAGTTAATTGTGTTTAGCTATTGTGGTTGGGTTTTTAAAACTGTCATAAACCATTCTGTTTAGTGTCAGCAATGACTATATTTGTTGTTTCTAACATTGGTTAGCACGAATGGGGAAAGCACAGGGATTGCATTAGCAATTTGCTTTATATCTTATCGAGGTTAGAGCTTAAGGTTGTCATCACCCTCTTTCTTATATGGAATAGCAGAAGAAAGGATATCGTCATTATCTTTCAAACCGCTGAAGTAAGTACTTGATGTAGAATGTTTGCGACAACATTAGTTGTGGTAATAACAGTGAGCAAATAATGCATCAATAATGCAGCCATTCTTGTCACAGTGGTTGTAATCGTTATCTTTGACTCGTCGTCCTTTCATTTATATATGTACGCAAGCTTAGTCGAAATACGCTGAATCGATTTTGGATATTATTGTTTGAGAGGGAAAATGCAGTGCCTAAATGATTTCGCTGTGGATGTTGCCTCTATCGCCTAGTCTGTTTTAGGGAAGAATAATAGTCCATTATATATATATATATATATATATATATATATATATATATATATATATAATATGTCTACGTGCAGATGCATGTATGCGTGTGTTTCTGCTTTTTTCTTGAAGCATGAATGTGTCAGGAAATAGATGAAAATAGGCGATTCTCAGTGGTTAAGCCTTGCTTTTGAAGTAAGTTATCTTTTTTTTATAACATGTTTTCGATTTTTTTTACTTTTGTAAGAAAACACTAATTTCGTCGGCTGATATGTGTTCGTCTTGTGAGTGTGTAATTTGTGGATGGTCGTTGACATTGACCGACCTACTGACAGTGACAGTCGTTTCCCTTCATCACTCACTGAGTGTTTCCACCATATCCTTCTTTTGTTACTATCGCTTTTTGCATTATTACTATGTATTTGCACATTTGTGTATTATAAATTTCTGCAAATAGCTTTTTCTTTCAAATTTGTTTTCGTGTTTTTCTATATCAGATACATGGATTAGCAGAGTCGTTTTACAGTTCGCTATAGACTTTACGCATGAGGTTGATTTAGACTTTACAAGTCAGTTGCATATGTATGTCGCATTTTCGGATGATCGGAAACCTCTATGTTCAAAGTTGTGTGACCTTCAATCAGTCAGTCACTTATTTTCATATATATATATATATATATATATATATATATATATACATGCCCATATTAAATCGCTGTAGACTAATCGCGCATGCACTGTAAGAACAGTAATTTGGTCACTTATAAGGTTGCTACAAACAACTGTGAATGAGTTTGAAAAGAAAGGAATCGAAGATTATGGCACATTTCAACACTAATCTTCGTTCACTTTTCTGAAAATTTTTAGAAATCGGTTTTTTTTACAGTAAGTACAATTTTCCCACGAAAATTTCGTTTTATAGATAATTATATTATGATCGCAAAATACTGGATATCATTTCTGTTTATGAATGAAGTGTTATTTACAGCGGGGATTAACGCTTAGGAAGAGTGTTGTTGATCTTGAATTGTTAATGGCGATATTATCTAATTTGAAAAACAAACTTGGTAACTCCATAAATGGTTCTAATTTTTCTCCTTTTTCTCTGACTAGAGAAAAAATACAAATTATTGTGAATATGACGCTACAGTTTACCAACTCTTGTATGATTTTGCTGGTTTTTTTTGCAGTTTTTGAACTTTTTAGACAGTGGAACATGGGGGTCCATTAATTGGATATGAAAATCATTTAGTTAAGCAAAGATCGAATTTTTTCTATCTAGGTCTTTGTTTTAGGCAACGCTATGCTCCGAAACTTTACAAAGAATTCCATTTTGAAGATATGCCGCTATCTGTTTTTCGGGCAGCTTTGAAAAAACAGTTTACTAACAATGCACATTTGACTGATTTTCGCATTATCGATAGGAAAATCGCTGAGTGCCGTCAAGTAAAACACTTGTTTTTTTTTTTAAAAAAAAGTTTAGTATTTTCTGATAAGCTTTCTTCTTTGCAATTGATTCATGCTAAACTTGTACAGAGGTTTTTTGTTCTTCTAACAGTTTCAACAGTGGTGACCCAATTAGATAGATGTAGGATATTTCCAAATTTATATGTTTTGGATTCCAACAGGACGCGTTGGAATACTTTTAAGTTGTGTCGAACTTAGGTAAATTACTTTTTACAAATATTGTTTCAGGTAATGCTGGCATGCCAAAAGACTTGGTATAACTGGTACCATCTGCGAAATGTGCTGTTCCGTGAAAATGTTGAAGCGAAACCGAAAGATTTCTTGTCGACTTTTCTTAGGAGCAAAAATTAGTTCAACTATTATTAGTGATAGATCATGCTCATTTAATTGCGCTACTATTTTTGTGATGATAGTTTTACCCTTGTGTATGAATAGTAAAAAGTCCGATCGCATTGTACGTGGTTTCTTGTGCCGGTATTGGTTCATATCCATTTTTCACTTTTTGCTTTGTTGAGAATCTCGATTGAAAAAAATTGGAAAAAAGTGCCCTAACTTAACAATTTGACACTTTCTTCTACTAGGATCAGAGAATCCATAAAATATAAACTTCAGATGTTTGCTGAGCATATAAAAAGTGCATGTTATAATTATAAGCTCCGGCACCTGATTTTAAATTCAATGAAGCGACGCATTTATGTTGATTCAAGGAATCTTCGGTCCTTGAATTCGGTTGATGGCAATGATATCAAGGCTTTTGCCAAATTATCGCCCGATTGGACAAAAGAAAATGGATCCTTTAAAGCACTGTATTCCATGAATAGACTCCGTCTGCCACTGATTGTTGATACGATAGGCCGGAGGACGAAGGACAGCCATGTAATTTCTTGACTTTGATTATTCAAAGATTTTGGTATTGCACTATTTATATTTTCATTCTAGTACTACAGCCGCTTTATTCTTTCTAGTGTTAACTTTAATATTTCAGGATTATCTTTCTGGTCTGAACATTGCTGACATTGGATGTGGTGGTGGAATATTAACTTTTCCGATGGCACGGTTAGGTGCTAACGTTGAGGCTGTGGATGCCTCCCATGATGTAATTGCTTCGGTAGAAGAAGCAGAAAATTGTTTTCATCATGAAAATTGTGGATCAGGCAAAGCAACATTTACGTGTTCATCGGTTGAAGATTTTGCCACAAAAAATGCTGGAAGTAAGGTACATGAATTAATAGACTCATATTCATTACCCGAGATTAATCTGAGTGATACTGCTGCGTTTGCTTATGCTAGTTTATTTTTTCAAATCAAAATTGCTAATTTGTCTTCCCTTTTGCTCCTTTCCTTACATCTCAAATATGTCTTGCCTTGCAACATTTCAATCAATTTCCAGTGCCACATGATGTTCAACATTAATTCCAGAAGAAGGAATGTGAATTTTTATACGACAGTTTTATATCGGTTATATAAGTGATTTTTTCCTGCTTTTTAGTGTTCGATGCAGTTGTTGCATCTGAAATAATCGAACATGTTGCCGATGTGGAATTATTTGTAGAATCATGCATTCAATTAGTACGCAGAAATGGTGCTCTCTTCTTTACGACTATCAATAAAACTGTTACGAGTCGACTGATGGCCATTTGGATGGCAGAGGTTAACTTTCTACTGAATTACATTTGAAAATATGAACATGATTCAGGGAGACAAAAGAAGAAAAAACAAGAGGAAAAAGTAGTTGCTTGTAATCTTCCTAAATCTAAATAAATCTTCCTAAATCTTCCTGAATTTTTCAATAGTTGAACTTGAACAATAACGATGAAGTGGTTACTGAAGTGCCAAATTGAATTATTTCAGAGAGTATTAGGCATTGTTCCACCTGGTATCCATAACTGGTCAAAATTTATCGAACCAAAATTTCTGCGGTTGATTTTGGAAGAAAATGGTTGTAGCGTTCGTTTATTGCATGGCATGATTTACAATCCTCTTACAAATCATTGGTCATGGAGTAGTAATACATCGATAAATTATGCTTTAGTTGCCATAAAAAATTAACTGCGATGCTTGCTGCTTGCGATATGTTTTATAGTAAAATGTGTTTGTTCGCTTTGTAAAATCATGAAGAGAAAGAAGGGAAAAACTGTTGTTAGCTGTTAAATTATCCTGTCGTTTTATCTAAAAATGTTGATATTAGGTGATTAATAGTCTTAATTTGTGAAAAGAAGTGTTGGAAAGTTCCTGGGCTAGTCAAGCTCAAGGATTTAATTATGTGGGTCTTCAGATCTTCGGATACTTTTTTGATCCAGCTCCAGGTGATCTCAAACATTCCAACTATTTCTTATGTGAATAGTGCTACTGATTTTTATAATGAATGGCTTCCGTGAAAACTTCAAATTTTATACTGGAAATTGAGTTGGAACTGTTTAGAATTCTGATCCAAATGTCAGTGACTAGAAGTGTGTAACAAGAAATAAAAAATGCTATTGGTTGCAATTTGATTTAGAATTTATAATTGCCGTGGAAATATCGGGCCATCTTTGCTCCCTGTATCAGTTTCATTTAATTTGTCTTCTTTATGCACTTTGGTGAGACTGTAGTATTCTTAACATCAAATGACGCATATGGTTTGTAATCCGATTGCGGCAATCTAGGACGGTGTGCAGAAGCCCTTGAAAAATCTCCCTTAATACTGCGTTCTATTTGGATTTTTTTCTTGCTTATTTCCTTTTTCTTAAGTTTTTATCAGACTTAATGTACCGCTTTTAAGTTGCGCATTGTTTTTGGCAAATATTAAGTGAATAGACAAGGTGATGTACTTCATTGAATAATTACTGTGAAACGTTAGATTTGGTTTATAGGTGAACTGGTTTTGCAAACATTATGGATGAGGAATATGATGCTATCGTCCTTGGTACAGGACTAAAGGTATTTTTGATTTTTATTCCAATTACGTAGAACGGAAAATGCAACACTTATGATTGCCTACATTTCCGTGGGGAAGGTATGGCTGCGCTATGACTTGGAATTGGGAACTGATAGTTTTCAGGAATGTATACTGTCTGGAATGTTATCAGTATCGGGCAAGAAAATACTCCACATTGATCGGAACAATTATTACGGCGGTGAATCAGCTTCGTTGACACCACTTGAACAACTTTATGAAAAGTTTTTTGGTACAGTTTTTCAAAACCTTTTTTTTTCAGAGTTTTGTAAATTTGCAGACATGTTTAAAAAGTTATGAAGAATGCACTTATGCATGGAATATTTAGGACCGAATGCGAAACCATCGACGGATATGGGAAGAGGTCGAGACTGGAATGTTGATCTGATTCCTAAATTCCTGATGGCAAATGGGTCACTTGTTAAGGTCAATATTCCAGGTTTTTTCTAGTTTTGTTTTAGAGTGTTTTGTTATGATAACTCATAGTTACAATTTGGTTTTTTAATTTTTTCCGGTTTTTCAATTTTGTTGTGTTTTAGCTTTTGATACACACTGGCGTGACTCGCTATCTTGAATTTAAGTCGATTGAAGGCTCTTACGTATATAAAGGTGGCAAAATTTTCAAAGTCCCAGCAGATGAAATGGAAGCTTTAGCTACAAGTGCGTTTTAGTCCTTTGTCTTTAATGCCTTATTTTTTCTGTGGAATAAAAACTTAGAAAACTTCAGTGTAAACTTATGTTGG
This sequence comes from Litomosoides brasiliensis, assembly GCA_013365375.1. Lineage (NCBI taxonomy): Eukaryota > Metazoa > Nematoda > Chromadorea > Rhabditida > Onchocercidae > Litomosoides > Litomosoides brasiliensis. The sequence goes on along the minus strand of JABVXW010000158.1, from coordinate 30,325 downwards.
TTTGTTTTCTCATATGCATTTTTTTGTGGAGGGGTAAGATATTTATTATTTAAGATTTGATGGGTATGTTCGAAAAGAGACGTTTCAAAAAATTTCTGGTTTGGGTGCAAAATTTCGACATCAATAACAAAGCTACCTACGAGGGCTTCGATCCTGCTGTAAATACGATGCAGCAGGTTTTTTTTTTCATTCACTATGTCTGTTTTATCAGTCTATAAGCCCTATCCTTTATGATTTGAACTGAAATTAAATTAAGGGGGTATAAAATACGACAGTAAGTTTATTTATTTTTATGACGAGACATGTGATTATTTGAATCAACAGGGAAGGTTAAAGAAGAAATTTGATGAGGAGCCTTGGGATTTTGCAAATTTTGTATTAACTAGTCCATAAGGCATTGAGCTGTTTTTATTTAGCTTTTTTAATACAAAATTTTGTATTAACATTTAACATAATTTTTATTTGAAGTTTTTTACAGGTTTATGACAAGTTCGGTTTAGATGAAAATACAGCGGATTTCACTGGTCATGCATTGGCATTATATCGGGATGACAAGTAAGTTTTACATAAAATTTTTGTGAGCATTTGCGTTCAGTTCTTGCAATGTCTTATTAAACTTTATTTATTTTCAGTTACAAGAATGATCTGTTTGTGCCAACAGCTGAAAGGATTCGTTTGTACTCTGATTCGTTAGCCCGATATGGAAAATCGCCGTATCTGTATCCTCTTTATGGTCTTGGTGAACTTCCACAAGGATTTGCTCGGCATGAAATTTTTTCATTATTTACGATATTTGGCTTGATATACTGGTATCTCCAGAAGCCATGAGCGGGGCGTTATTAAAAAAAGTTTTTAATTTAGATTGAGTGCAATTTATGGAGGGACATACATGCTTGACAAACCCGTCGATGGTATCGTTTATGAAAATGGAAAAGTCGTTGGTGTGAAAAGTGGAAACGACATTGCGAAGTGTAAGCAGGTGCGATGTTCTGTTTTGTAATGGTTTACTAATTTTTATCTTTTAACAAAATTCTGGAAATAAATTAATAGATCTTATAGGTCTACTGTGATCCGTCATATGTCCCTGATAAAGTGAGGAAAACTGGGCAAGTGGTTCGGGCTATTTGCCTTTTAAACCATCCAATACCGAACACCAATGATGCGCAAAGCTGCCAGATAATTATTCCGCAGAAGCAAGTTGGGCGTCATTGCGGTATCTTCATTTATATGTTTTGCATGTTTTTCTTATAAGCTATATATTTTATTGGAAATTATAAAATTCAATGAATTATCTTCCAGATATTTATATTTCTTTGGTGTCTAATGCAAATATGGTGGCACCTAAAGGATGGTATATTGCTATGGTTTCAACAACTGTGGAAACAAATAATCCAGAAGCTGAGATTTTACCAGGGCTGCAGTTGTTGGGTCCAATTACCGAGAAGTTTGTTCACTTTTTTCTTTTAAGTTTTTCTTCACATAAGATCAGTAAGCCTTGTTCAGTTGTGGATATAAGTAGAGTTTTTAATTTTGTAATCAGTATAGAGAGGAAATTTCCAGGTTTGTGAATGTTTCGGACGTCTATGAGCCGATCGATATGGGTGCAGAATCGCAAGTATTTATTTCGCGTTCGTACGATCCAACAACTCATTTTGAGACAACTTGTAAGGACGTATTAGACATATTTCAACGTGGTACTACCACTGAATTTGATTTCACTAAAATTACGCATCTCTCACTTGAAGACCAGGAGTGATGATTTTATCTATATCATTCTTCACCTTCTTTCTTTCCTTCCTTAATTTTTCCCACTTGGAAACGTTTGATTTATTACAGACGCCTGGTATTTGATGTTCATTATTCCAGTTTCTGTTCTTGAACTTTATGAATACTCCTAATCTCTTTAATGACTTCCGGGAATCTGTTGTCTGTTTTTTTTAAATGCAGTTAACATTTGTCAACTGATCTATTAAGCTATCCGTCTATAAAATAGAGCCTTTTAATCAAGAATCTTTTAACTAATGCTTTTGCTCTTATGTACTGCACGGTTTCATGTTTTGAATTCGTTACCAATTTCTCTAACTTCCTTACCCAAAAATAGTTCAATTGTTGCGCTTGCTTTTCTGTTTTCAATTCTTTCTCTGCTGGAATAAACCGAAAAACATTCCTATTAAAGATGCTTTGCAATCACTATATACATAAATAGTTAAATACATACAATTTTTTTTGTCGTACATAAAAATCTGAAATTGATCCCTGGACTTCCTGGAAAGTGTACATCGTCGTTCGATTATCTATATTTAAGGTTCTGGATTTTAAACATTTTTTTGACATCATGCGGCACTGCATTTACGCATCTCGACCACTAGATTGAAACGCCACACTTTGGAATATATGAAGTGAATTTTCTGCTACAGTTTTGTTACGTTGTGCTTTCAACGTGGAAATTACTAGGCATTTAGTTTGATTTATAAGTGGAGCAACTGTCTTAGAAGCTTGTTAGGTAAGGCTCTAAAATTATTGCTTTAGCATATCCCACTTTTTTTTTATTCGTGCCAGTTGTGATTAGTTCAACACCATCAGCTTTTCATGCTCAAATCTTGCTAGAAAAAAATGAAACATTAAATTGAGGTTTTTAATAAGACAACGAAAACACCGTTTGTTACTTGGGCAATGCATCATGTATTTAATAAATACTAAAACGTGGTGATTTGTAATGGGTTAGCGTATTTCACGTTTTGTTTATTGTTCATCCCCACTTCTATTCAAATTTTTTGCAGGTAAATTTGCAAATATTTATGTATATATACAGAGTGCAATATAAATACAGGTTATACTAAACAAAAATAAAATATAAGGTATATATACACATAATAATGAAATTTTATATAAAATATAAAGAGGATATAAACTCTATAACAAATTTGACAGTGAAACATTCATATGAATTTTTTTTGTCATGGTACAGTTTGTTGACGTAACAATAACCTTAGTTGTTTGCGTGATACGTCACTTTGTTTATGGTCGTTAATACGATCAATGTATGTGCGTGTAAGCTGTAATTGTTCCGGTTCAAGATAATCCAATAAGAGAGCAAAAAGCTCCGTTTGATTGTATACGAATGCATCTATAACTGCCCTGGAATAAATTCATGAAAAATTTAAATTTAAGTCTTTAAAAATAATCTGTTCTTTATATTCTTTCCTTTCACAACTGATCCTTATTTTTTTCATCTGGTTGCTGTCTTAATTTCATATATGCTATTGTAGTCAACTAATTTATTAATTCATCATTGTAATTTACAAACCTGAAATTTTGCATGGAAAGCATTGCACTACGAAGACGTGGACAAGTATTCTCCAAGAGGAACGCTAATTTATACATACCATCCTCACGGAGTCCTATATTATTTTCCTAAATATTCGAATTAAATCCTAACCTATCAAAAAGTACAAATGATAAATTACAAAGCTTTGTTGTTTCAGTGCTGATAATGAAATGATATGAATTGAGAAGTTTTCAAATTGTTAAAAAATTTTAATTGGTCATAAAATAAAAAACTATGTATAATTGTTAAACACAACTATTTGATTCAAAAAAAATGCGAATTGATTGGGTAGAATTGAATAATTGGGAAATTTATTGATAATTAACCTGAAGCGAATTTCGAAGCGTTTGATAAAAAGTATTCCACGTAATTCGAGCAAGGCTAGTTGCATTGATTGTACAGAGTTGTTCACACAAAAAATGCAACACTTCCCGATCTTTTGCTTTGAAACATACTTTTCGCCACTGCAGTAATCCTATAAGCTGCCAGTTTTCCTTTCTTTACTTTCGAATCTTTCATGTTTGTTGTTCAGGAATCGGTAAGCGTAAATTTTTTTTTCCAAAATAAAAAAATACCAATAAATTCCCGTTGAGAGTCTGTGATATTATTCCATATGAATGTAACAAGCTCATAATAACCGTGTACAATAGCAAATTGAAATGCCAATGACAGTGTCTGTTTCGGTACTAAATTATCGGAATTGAACATTCTTTCCCATGCATTGGTATTTTCAAGTAATGCAAACCAAAAATCATACAAGCAATGTCCGGATAATTTTTTCCTGAAAAAGGATCACTTCATTGAGGAACAAAAAGGACAAAAAGAATTATTAATTCGATAAGTGCGATTACTGCATTTTAAAACGTATTTCAGGAAGAATTTTTAATTCATAATGTTTGAACAATTAAACAATCAATTAATTTTTTTTTCTTGCCATTTATCTCAATGCACTGATTTCTTAAAATCGCATATAATGTGTAATCATAAATTCATTATGAAAATTTATGAGAAATAATTGAGAAGAAACAGTAAAATGGCTTGCATACGCAAATGCTTTCAATCTGATACGATCAAAATTCCGCTCATTCAACAAATGATGGATGACATAAGCGCATGCTAACTGAAATTGCATTTGAGGCCAATCAGCGCAATCCTTTACAATAATTGTTAGTGCTGTTTTTTGATCATCAATTTCGTACCTAAATTATTTCATATTCAACTTTTCTGTATTACCTATAACCATTCACGTGTTGAATTCTTGACATAGCGCATATGTATTTTATATTTTTTCATATATGAAAAGTTGATTAAATTAAACAAATAAAAGTACAATACTTATTATATTTCCAAATGATACTCCCATAAAAGAGACGTAAATGATTGCTACGATTAACCGCATAACGTAACATTCCACGTGCTTCATTTCTTCCTTCATCACCAAATAATTTCGCGTGTTTCGCGTCTGGAAAATAGTAATGTTTTTTAAGATTAATTTCAATAAGTCGAAGCTATATAACAAATTAATCATTTTTTTTCCAAGAAAACAATATAGTAATGGCAGCGATATTTTTTTGGTTTATAAGTACATGAATACGTAAATAAATAAATGAATAAATAAATGATTTACTCCAACGTTCAATTTCACGATAAACATCACGTAATCCTGACCGCAACTGCTTTTTAATTGATGCTGGTAAGTTTATTTCGTAAAGCCATCTTCGAATAATTTGAATCACGTCATCCAGTTTCCTCCAGTGAACATTGGTCTAAAAATGAAATTAGAGAGGAAGAAGAAAAAATTATGAATGCTTCCAAGTTAGGGCTAAAAAAAAAGTATTTACTCGCTCTCATTTTTCCTCACACTTCAATCGTCCAAGAGTGGTAAAAAGTTTTAAAGTTAACCTGGAATAGCACAAGTGCAACACATCGTGTAGAAATGAATTTTAATGACGGTACCTCGCTACTACAACACGCTATGCCGTTATTATTGTTCATATCACCTGATAATATCTCATTTAGTAGAACAATGGCTATGATGTGCAATTTTTTTTTAATTATTAAAAATGGATGGGAATAACTGGACGGAATTATTGGCAGAAATACTTCGGGGTAGGTGTAGACGGAAATTTATTACAACATGCACTTATTCATTGTTGTTAAGATAAATTTAACTAATAAAATTATTGAAATAAAAGTTAACAAATTTTAATTAGTAAAATATATGAAATAATAAAAGTAAACGAAGCAAAACGAAAAAGAAATGAAAAAGTGAGGAAAGGACGATGCAGCAAACCCCATGTGTAGAGCTAACTAACTCTGTTCAAATGCTTTACAAGCCAATATGAAAGCTGATCCGGTCTGTAGATGTATCATCCTTTGCTTTTGCTAGATGTTATGATCGTTCAGTGCAACACACACACACACACACACACACACACACACACACACACACACACACACACACACACACACACGTATATATATATATATTATATACACCCCCACATGCATACACAAGCGATTCTCAAAGATACTCAAAAAATTTCTCCTGTTTGTCAAATTCTCACCTGCAGTAGAAAAGTTTAATGAATTAAAGATGAGAAATTTATTCAATCAAATTTGAAAGAAAGTAAGAAAAATTGATAGAAACAAAAAAAAAGGATAGGAAAAAAAGAGAATCTTTTTTTTTGAATCCTAAAATGCTCAACAATACAATAGCGTCACTAAATATAAATGAACAGTTCGACTGATTAGACGGAAATAAAAGAGTGCCAGTATATTTCGAACATAATATAATGAAGTTCGAATCATACATCCTCAATAATTTTTACTGTGATAAAAGAGAGAAAGGGAGGGAGAGAGAGAGAGAGAGAGGAATAAGAAGAAGGAAAAGGACGAATTCAAAATTGATAGTCTAATTCGAACAGTCTTGCTGGATGATGGATTAGTGTAATGTACGGAAATATTTAGCGCATGCTTTTGAAACCTTTTGTGCAATTTCAACATTTTAAAATTGATTAAAAATCAAACGTGAAACAAATTATGCGTCCGTTGATTAATAAAGAATGTGAAATTGCTAAATTATTTTTACGTTGCATGGTTTCTTCATAATATTTAAGAAAAAAAAAGTATTTTCAAGACGATTGTGTACACCGACCAAATCTAATATTCATTTATTACATCAGATTTGCGAATGTAGTTCAGCAAATAATCCTACTGATTCAATGATGGAAGATCACGTCATTAGGTCATATAAAATTATGCTTGCTGTACACCACGTCAAATATTCAACGCAGTACCCTTGTTAGCTGAATTTTTTTAAATTATGGTTTTACTTATTTTTAAATTGAAAAATAATTATTATAGTAAATTTTTGACGTAATGGTAGATTTGGGAAAGTTGATGCATGCGTTTTGTGTAATTGAACGGTTTATTATAAGTAAAATACGTGAAGTGATTAATTGGTTTGTTTCGAGAGCTTTCACACTAAAAAAGACGAAAAATTATTTTGTCGTCGCAAAGTGAAGCAAAAAGATTGGAATGTCATTTTATGTTTGGATTTTTTTTTCATCTCTTCCCCTTTCTTCATTTTCTTCCAATATACATAGTGTATTTCTGGATGCATGAAATAGCGATCCGGTTTTTCAGCAATTAACGAAAGCTTCCGACGAATAAATATGACAAAGTTGGAAGCCCATTGCTAAAAGAGAAGGCAATATAAGGTTAGTCACTTGAATTTACTATCGAAATTTAATTTCGGTTTGTTTCTTTTCTTTGATTTTCAATTTGTCCCAATCATTTTCATCATTTGCGTGACGCTAGGCCCGGTACGTAGCTCCTCCCATTTAATTGTTAACTGGGCCAACATTTACTTTGCGTAATGTAAATATGAGTTTCATACATTGGTCATCTCAGGTACTTCTACCTTGTCATGTATATGGTCATCCTGAACGGATGGCTTTTTTTATCAGTGAGATCGTTTACGTTCTTCTAACATTCGTATTTTATGCATAAATATGATGAACTTATTTTGCTATAAGTGATCTAATTGTGTTCCACTCGTACGTTTGCTAACTTTTTACTCTAACAGTTCCACCATCTGTTTCATAACATCTCATAGAGCCAGAGCTCAAGCGATGACTAAAATATTTACTGCCTAAGGGAACGAATTGGATCGAAATTCCACTGTTTATCCTTTTATTTACTCGTTATTTTCACCTTTGTCACTGGCAAAGGTAGTTATTAGCAACAAATGAAATGACTTTTTTATGAATTTAATTTTGGATTTTCAAGTTTTAATTATGCAGTTTTAAAAATTTTCAGATTAACATCATCAGTGAACAGTCATTTCCTTTTTTGCACGTAATTTCTCCTCCTTTGCAAGCATATTTTCATCTATCTATGGACAAATTTAATTCATTGTTGAAGAACACCCAAGTTGGATCAATGCTTTGTTGTGTTTAAGGCAACTTAACTTCTTTTCGCACCTGACATTTTCATTCTTTTCTTTTCTTTCGGTTCTCTTTCTTCCGTGAGTTGGAATAATTTTAGTTTTCAATGAAATATACAATGGAAATAATCCACACATTTTCAAAATTGAATTTGTCATATTTTCTGTTTGCAATTTCACTTGCAAAACAGAAAGTTTTGTTTGGAAAGTTGAGAAACCACATATTTTTCATGCTATAACTATCAATAAATTCCTCTTTAGTTTTAAATTTTCATTAATAGCAATTTTTCCGGAAACGGAAAGAAACGTACTGAGTAATAGTGAAATGAACTATAAATGGCTTATTTTTGCAATTATTTTGAAAAAAATTATGGTTTAAAATGTGAAAAAGAGGTGATTATATGAGAGATAGAGAAAGAGACAGTAGGAGAGAGAAAGTGAAGGAAAGAGAGGGATTACAGAAAGAGGTAAGTAACAGTTGAGAGCAATGGAGTTGCAAGAAACCGGAAGGTGTAATTATTTTGCTTTAAAAATGAGAAAATATTATTTATGAAATAAGCAAATGGAGAAGAAGGAGACGGAGATGGAGAGAGAGGTAGAGAGATGGAGGGAGAGAGAGAGAGAGAGGTGAATGAAAGAAAGATATGAATGGAAGACAGAATGAAATATGAGAATTTTCAGTTTGACGTGCACGCCATTCAACAAACAGTCAAATATTCCATGCTTTAGCTAATTTCTGTCATTCTCTTACGATAAGCCTTTATTTGTGTTTATTAACGTGGAAGAATTTCACTTAAGTGGAATAATTTCCATCGATCGATCGTTCGGTGTGAAACTAACTAATCGAACGACATTTATATGAATCGTTTTAATTCAAAATTTAAATGAGAAAAGGAGTGGACGATGGGAAAAATTGAGATGTGCTTATTTCTATGAATGTAATCAATTTCCACATTTAACTGAAATTCCATGGGTAAATATCATTCCCTCCTCCTCTCCTAACTTAGATTGTCTTTTTCAATGATCGAATAAGAAAAGCAATCAGTTGAAAGGGATTGAAGTGTTGCAACTCTTATTTTGTATAATTTAATGTGTGAAGTTATTAAATGACATTTGCGAATTGCTGGTTCACTACTCGACAAGCACTGGACAACCCAAGCAAATGTTTTATTGATAAGTTATAAAGGTTGTAGCATTTATTAAAATAACTCTTGAATTACTGGCATACAAGTTGATATAGGAAGGATTGGATATAGTTTATCCGATAACTATCATGAAGATGATATCAATCGTAGAAAATGTCGCTACTTCAATTTCAAGCAATCATTAAATTAAAATTAATAAAAATAACGTATGTAAGATAAGTCTTGCATTAATCAGATTGCACTTATTATATTTAATTGCATCATTCAATCTCCACTGTTTTAATTAAACGTTAAAATTTTTAATGAAAAAAAAACCAAAATTGAGGTAATTTTAATAATAATAATAATAAAATAATAATAACAACACCACCATCACCACCACCAATAACAACAACGACAACAGTAGTAGTAGTAGTAGTAATAATAATAATTAATAAAATAATAGTAATAATAAATAATAATTATAAATCAATAATTAATAATAATGTTCTAAAGAATTTAGCTGCATTACTATGGATAGAACGGACTTATATATAGAAATTAAATTAAAATTACGCATGAGAATATGTAATAGCCAAATTGACAAAGACCGCTGTTTTGCATTTTCGTTTTTGTTGTGGTAAATTTATTAATAAAAAATTACTAATTACTTACTGAACAAATATTAATACAAATGACAAGGATGTGTTTACGAATTTCAAATGTGAATGAGAGAAATGTTTTTATTGAAAAAAAGAAACAGTGGCCTGGACGTATGCCAAGTTTAGTTTATTTGAATTCGCCATCGATCAATGATCAGTTAAGGGGAAGGGTGGAAGTAATTGGGGATGAAGGGGTAGAAGAGCTAAGAGGGAGGGAATTGTTTGTTATGCAGACGTAGTAACACATTAACACATTGTTGTTGTTGCAGCAGCAGTAGTAGTAGTAGTAGTACTACTACTACTACTACTACTACTACTGCTACTACTAGTAGTAGTAGCTGTTGTAGTTGCTGTAGGTGTAGTCAGTAAAATAAGCAGTGTAAGTACCATGAATACTACAGTACGGCTACTAGCTGCTACGATAACAACCACTACCACTACTACTACCACTGCTATTATTTACTACATTATTGCTACAAGTAACAGCTTCTACTACTATTAGTATGTCGTCTGTCGCTAAGCAAGTAAATTTCGTTATGCCATTAAATTTTTATTTCGTGGAATTTGAATAACAAGTAGTGAAATTAGTAACTTCATCTGACCCTCTCTCTTTTGTATCAGATTTTATCATTTTAAATTGAACGTGGGTTTTCATGTTTTTTGATTAATTTCGTGTTTAACGTGTGTTTCTATTTTCACTACATTTTCTTATTTTCTTCTCATTATACTTATTGATGTATTATTTGTGTTAATTTTGCTGAAGTAATTATTTCAATTGGCTGAGAAGTCGAATAGAAGCGTTAAAAGTAATAATAAACACCGTGAAGACGAAAAAAATAATAATAGCTTTCTTTTTATTATTAGCACATTATTATTATTATTTATTATTATTATTATTTATTATTATTTATTTATTGTTATTTGTTATTATTCATTAGTACTTATATTATTTATTTGCTTCTTTTTTCCTCTTTTTCTGTTATTTCGGTAATTCGTTTTGTGTTTTTGCTGGAATTTGATTTTTCAACTTTAAGTGAGCAGTTTAGTTAAAAATCAGTCAATGCAAATAATCAATTTAGTATTTCAGTTAATTAATGTTTTTTTAAATCAGAATTATCGTTAGACTTTGCAGTTCAATATTTTTTCCCAAATTAAGCTATTATAAATTAGTTCGGTAAAGTGATGATGAGAAAGGTGGAACATTTGAAGGATAGGAATTAAATGTAATTTGATTAAAGAAAAAGACGAATAAGCCGAGTATATATATATATATATATATATATACGTGACATGAGCGAATGCTCATGTCTGTGTGTGTGTTGTGTGTGCGTGTGTGTGCGTGTGTGTGTGCGTGTGTGTGTGTGTGTGTGTGGGTGTGCGTGCGCATATATGTGTATATACTCCATGATATTGCTGTATTTTACAGTGGTAATTTATCAAAGAAGGCGGAATGATGAAGGCTGAACAAATGTTGAAGGCTTTTATTACAAATCAACCCACCTTGTCAGCGTTTTTTAGTTGACATTACTTTTTTGAGTACATTTTCACCTTTCACCTATCCAATCTATACTTATTTAAATACAATAATTTTTTAATAAAATAAAATTTAAAAAGAATAAATGGAATTGTTTTTTTTGCTATTTTACAAATTGAATAAAAATGTTTCATATACCATTCCATGCACTAATCAGCTCTAAGTGTTATCAGAATTAAATGAAAATGAATTTGAAATACAGAAACTTTGAGTAGTTTCATTTTGATTTTTTTTAAAACATAAATGTGAAATTATCAAGGCATTCTAGAATATAATGATAATTGGCATGATGCAATTCGTGCGACCAATGAAGTAGGCGTTCATTTTAAAAAAAAAAAATTAAAATTAATTTAATTAATAGTTTTGGTTTGTGAAATAATGGTGGAAGTGATAAATTACCATTTGGCCGAAGAGACAGCACCATGTTTTTTCCTCTATTTCTTTTTCCAATTATTTTATTTTCGCTGTGCTTTATGACCAATCTTTTCAATTTATAATCTTGTAACTTTGATAAAAATAAGTTCCTTCATAGAAATTTGAGGACATATTATGTTAACGATTGGTAGTATATCGTGACAAACTGAAACATTCACATTTCACGTAACCGACGGTATTTTTTCGCGCTATCATAAATTGACGCAATCTTATTAAAGTTATGTTGTACATTTAAATAACGAAAATAATATAATCATTTTTATCGTTTTAAAATATTTAGTATACGTACATATTCGTCGTAAAATATTGGGAACTTTATTGGTTATCACTGTTGCTATCACTCATTAACATCTATATTATCTATCAGTGACATCTATATTTTGTGGTTACTCTCATTATTTTTCTGTAATATCATCATAATAACATTGTCCAGTGCGTATAGATTTTTATAAATTTTAGCAAAATACTTTCAGTATTTAAGTTACACGTTATTATATGACATCTTGCATGCGTTAATTTATAAAGGTATCACTGTTATTAAACAAACGAAAGATATGATATTCGATAAATGCACTGATTGTGATAGTGAATTTTAGTCGATCGTTGCAAGTTTTTTTTTCCAAATAGAAACGTTTGATAATTAAGCTTAACACTTTGATCAATAATCGATGGCTCTTATGCTTATGCTTATGCTATCTTAGCTCGTAAAGTTTTTCGACTCCATAACTTTGCATGGTACATTTTTGAATACAAAGTGCATGATAATGTAAAAAAAAATGAAATTTAGAATGAGTTAGGTTATAAAATGACGCAAATGCATGCGATATTTTTTGCGTAAAAAACGAGTCAGAAATTTATGAGCTAAGTAGGTCGAGATAGTGGAAGATAGAAAATTGTTTAGTTCATTTATAACGCTGTAAAAAAGGTTTAAAAAGATGTTAAAGTGTAGTATATCTGGTTGCGTATCATTTTATAGTATATCTGTTTGTACTTTCACAACACTTTTATTAATGTTATCAAACTAATCGATTAGATACGTAACATATTTTGTGTATGCATTTTTCTGAGAAGTTATCAGTTATCAGCATTGACTGTACCGAGTTGGATATGAACACACATATACACGCATATACATACGTGTAGAAAGACATATACAGTGAAAAATACATTTAAGAGAAAACAAATTACTCGTTATCATTTGCCGCAGTGATAATTAAAATAGATGATGTACTATAGATATTATATTTGTATATGGAATGTAGGTGCTTGTTACTGTCATTACCTTTTCATTAATTTTGTAACGAAAGTAAAGAAAAAAACAGGCACAAAACTTTCCACTATTTCTCTTTGGACGAGTTTAAATATCATAGAAAATGATGCACCTACATTTGTCTACTTGGAAAAAAAAATTTCTTTCTTTTTTAGCAAAATTTTGGTACATTTTCGCAAAGGACGAACAGATCGACGTTCTTTTCTTCTCCAAATTACTTTGGTTTGCTTCGACATGGGTTGTGGGTATTGGAAGTTTTCAATGTATCAAATTTTGTCTCCTCTCTCTTTTTTTCCTCCCACTCCTTCCTCTCCTCCTTTCATCTTTCAGCTGTTTAGGATTCGATGGATTTTTGTTTTCAAATTATTTCTCAAAACTTTAAATTAATTAAAAAAATCTTGCCATTATTCCACATTCTACTATATGGCATTTATTATGCTCGTGCTTTGTTTCAGTACGTGTGCGTCTTGTGTGTGCGCGTGTGCGTGTGTGTAGGGATTTATTATGACGGTTTATGATAATCAGCCTATTTATATAACTGTTTTGAAAATGATGATACCAGAATCAGTCTGGAAAGATAATAGTATATTATTACAATGATCCCTCGACCTCTAGCATCTTGTTTAAATCTTAAGCTTATAAAAAATTACTTGTGATATTTATTACCTGTACTACTATCGTTACAATAAAACAGTAACTTCTACAACATCGCAACCACTGCAACATCAGTTGCTAAACTATAAATGCTTTCACTCAACAGTGCTACCAATTGGAGCAGCAGCAGCAGCAGCAATTGCGATTATATAATTCTCAAATTTTAATCTTCTTTTTTCCATACTTTTACCGCTTTTCTCTCCTACCATTTTCCGAAGACTTTACCTTAATTAATTTGATTTGTTATTAAATCACTTCTTGCAAATAATCCGCTATTGATATCATTGTCGTGCTTGTTGCTAACATTTATTTTATAAGCTTTTCCGTCAAAAATCATCGAAAGGGAAAGCAATAAAAATTGGAAAACTTTATGCAATCTGCCTAGATTTATAGAATAAAAGGAAAACCAATTTAAATAAAATTAAATTGGTTAAATATTCCTTTTTATTTCAACTTTTATGGAAATTTAGAGTAATAGATGGTTTTGATTGCGATGAGATATATATTGATGTCATACGACTGCTTCTGATAATTTAATAATAATCAGCTGTTTATGCAACTTCATGCGAAAGCATATGTTCATAGTGATCTGAGCGACGGATAATTGAATAATTTCAAATAATGTTAGGTAATTGAAGCTTTTAAGTTCTATGACCATCATGACCAACCAATACATTCATTGATTTTCGAAATTAACTCAATCGATAATCGTTTTTTCAGGAAGAAATTATTGTTCATTTATTTTCCATTTAAATTTCGGTTTACCGTTCTTTCAAACGAACTCTTAAAATGCTGTTCATTATTCGTAGCTTCCATCGGCAGAACATAAATTACTAATTTGTTGATAGATAGCACATTTGAAATAGTTTTGCCCTTTCGGATTTTCCACTTTATGTATTCATATATATGCTCATATATTATTATTATTTACTTGATCCAATTCGTCATTGAAATTTAAATATGATTAAATTAAATTTTCGTTTTTTTCTTTTCTACATTCATTTGCAGAAATATTTTTCTTAAATCATAATGTATAACATATATATACACATTAGTTTATTTAATGATTATAACTTTGCTTTTCTCTTTTCTTTCTTTTCTCTCCTCACGTCCGTCATATTTCTTACTTCTTCATTTGAGTTGATGAGTTATGCTAATGGGCAATGGCTCATAGTAATGCTAAATTTTTCTTTCCATCATTTCTTCGTGCGCCTTTCTCACTTCCTTTTCCGCCTCTGCTCACCTCCTCGCTCGCTTTGCTTTCTTCATGTAAATGAAACAAAAATAACAATCGGTCGGTATGCTCTATAAATTTCCCCTTCCACTCTCAGCAATAATATCTACTCTTTCATTTGTTTATTTTAATTAGATTTATTAATTAAGAAATTAAACAAATAGTTTAGCAGTGTAGCTTTGTTGTTTATTTAACAATTAAGAGAGAGATGAGATTATTAGTGTAATGAGACGAATGAAACAATTCCATTTATTATCTTAAAAAGGTGTAAATTAATAAAATGATAGTGATTATCTAATCTAATCTGATAGCTCGTAATCATTATCAGCATGGCCATCTAGGACTTCATCCTCTGTAAAAAAGTTTAAGTAGAAATTATGTTTATGTTATCAAATGCTACATTCAGCCGTAAATTGAAAAGTATATAATCTATTGAAATCAATATATTCACACTCCATATATGACATGCTATATATGAGTGAGTGTGCTAGATTACTTTTATGCCATTTCTTCTACTTACGTTACAAACACTTTAGTTCTACCACTACTACCACACAAGTATTGATATCAGTATTACTACTGCTAACCTTATTTGCCTCGACTATTTTAGACTTTATTCTTGCAAGAATTCCCATTTCTTTTGTCTTTTCACCTTTGTTTTCCTTCTCATCTTAATCTTGTTTTTAATTCCGCTACTGCTTTTTTTTACCTCTGTTTATCCCTTTGTCTTCCTCCCATTTCCTCTGCCCTCTCTATTGATGTTTCTAGTCGGCATCAATCTTGAAGTTGTGCGAAAAATATAAACATTAGACTGGTTTTTACGAAAGCGTTAATTCGGTTATTATTTTTTTTTCATATCTTCCACTACATTTTTCTTTCTTCTTTTTAATGAATCATACATTAATCATGTGATCTAATATACGTTTACTCGCACGTGGGAATGTATTCTTTGTTCCATAGGAAGCGTTCCCGTAATTAAATCAAACGACATACGGAAAATGGCTATATTCTAGAGTAATAATAAAGTCTTTTCACCTATAAGAATGATAAAAATCGCAATATTATACCATAAAAATGATGAGAGATTGATGTTAGCAACTTTTTATTAATGATTTCTTTGTAGAAATAACGTGTAATACTCTGTTGCATTAGGGACTCAGTGTCATTATGATAAGTTTTGATGAGTTACATTTAATAATTGAATTTATACATTTGAGAAAATTGAATCATAAATTATGTACATGCGATTAACGTCGAGGTTGATTACCTTATCTGTGACATGTATTATGTTTTTTTTAGTCATCTTATTTGTCATGCATCTGAAGACGTTCTTTTTAAGCTGCATGATTACATAGCTGGTAAAAATTTATCATTAGAATACGATCAAATGGCGCTACGAGAACTGGGCGCTACCAAAGCACAGGCGGTTTGTTTTATAGCTTCTCATACGTGGTAGATTTTAAAAAAAAAAGGAAGAAATGGGAACGAGAAGAAGGAAAACCGATTAAAGTGTTGTATATATCATAAGATTGACTTTTCCTCGTTGACTTTTTCAAATACTAATAAATGAAATTGTTGAATTTTGTAAGTTTTATCATCCACTTTTTTAACCTAAGAGAGAACTTACAGTGATGCATAGAAAATTAATAAATTCACCTACACTTACAGCTTCCGGTAACATATGGTTGCACCGATGGTTTAACAACAGTGACGTCAACATTACGTGGTACGACAGTCTCAAAAGGCCGATTAATTCCTGGTGCGAATAATTCTTGTAAGTTTCTTATCACAAATTTTTGCAGAATTTTTTCCAACTACATTCTCAAGATTTCCTAGTATTCCAGTACAAAGTGCCGTATTTTCTGGTTCCGGCCAGAGCTTTCATGTTCGTTGGCATGCATTCTATTTTTTTTTAAACATAATGAACAAAAAGAATTAATTTTAGTTGATTCGGGTCAAAGTATATCGCCTATAAGTTCGATATCAATTACTGGGCCAAACTGTCGCCAGATGGTATCGTCAAGCGCTCCGGCTAGTAGCTTGGATATGGAAGCACTAGTACGGAATGTTAGTCAAGATATTGGCAGTGAACAGGATTTCTATCGTGAAAGGAGGAAGAAGGATATACATAATATGAGTAAGCTTATCGCATATATTCAAATTTACATTCTTTTTAGAGAATTAAAAATACTGAATTATGATTATTTCATTATTTTTAAATGCTACTTTTCTCATTTGTTTTTCTTTTTTTGGATTGAAAGTATAAGAATCTCATTTTCTGAATTCATTATTTATTTCCAGCGCTGAAGAGTAAATGTAGTGTTTCTCATACTCTGAATAGATGAAGAAACGTTTCGCTTATATAAAGTACAGCGGTTGTTGGTTTTCGAGTTTTTTTACTAATTTTTTTGCAAATTTTAATTTTATGAACGTAATTTTGCAAAGATTTACTGTTACAGTTGAACGACGAAGGCGTTACAATATTAATGATCGTATAAAGGAGTTGGGACTTATGCTTCCCAAGAGTTCATCCGAGTTAGTTTTTTAAAATTTACAAAAGATTACTTTTCCCGAACTTTCGTCTCTCACCAGAATCGATTTTAAACGTTCACGATTTTTTTTATTCTTGCAAGATATACAAGTAGATTTTTCCTTCCGGAGAGTCTTGTGTACTCTTGTCGTTATATTTCAGAGAATTGAAGCTAAATAAAGGAACTATATTAAAAGCTTCATGTGACTACATTCGGCAACTACAAAAGGATCGTGAACAAATGCTACGGCAACAGCAGCAGCAAGCGAGATTGGAACAAGCAGCACGGATGTATGCTGCTCGAGTTAAAGTTAGTAAATTTCATTGGTTCAATTAATTTTTCATAGTTATTATATCTGATAAATTTTATGAATGAATTCGTGACAGCTATTATTATTTGCATCTATTATACATCGAAAAGATTTGTCAATGAAAAGGGTTTTTCAGTATTTTTACCAGTTTAAAATTGGTAAGACAATTATAAGAAAAATTGTGATTCAATAAAAATTTGAATCCTATGCTTGACAGTTCACATCTTCATGGTTGTAAAATTTATGTAAATTTCAGGAGCTTGAAGATCATTTACAAAAAAATGGTATTGCAGTACCACCAGCTTCAGTAAGTTTGCCACCAATACCATTATCATCGTTTTCCAACGGTGAACGATCCATAAAGCAAGAGCCATTCGATGAAATTCCTCCCTCGCCTTCTCATACGCCATCTAATTGTATTGTTCGTTTTTTTTAAATTTTAAACTTAAATTTAAATGTCTTTGGTCGACTAGATGGATTCACATGTAAAAATATTTCATGAAAGGAGCAAAGTTGCATATTTTCATTACCTCTTAATTTACTTCAGAACTCCACTGGATTTGTGTCCCAATTAACCGACACAACAGCTGCCATTTCAATCAATAGTCCCGTATCCAGTTTGAATAATCGTGCAGACAGTGGTTCATTTTTAAGGTAAAATTTTAAGCGCACAATTAATGACGAATCCCACAAAGGTGGCATTTTTCATGTTGATAGTAGTAGTTTCAGTGCAACAGATAATCCGTATTCTGCAAACACCTTTACTCAGTCAAGTACATCGTCGTTGAACTCGCAACAGCAAGGATTTCCGGACCTTATTATGAGCGATTTGAATGCGATGCGTTCCCTTCTACAGGTTTTTGCGTTTTCATGCTGCTTGAGTTTTATATAATTTTAATGAACTTTCTGTTTTTTTCAGGAAAAATCTCTCTCAAATATTTAACTGTCTTGTTTTTTGATTCAGTTTATTAAAACGGATTTGTAGGATGATCCAATGATATCAGCAGCTGGCACTGGCCCATCACCGTCAACCAATTTGAGTAATCAATTGTCGCCAGACATACTGTGGGATCATGCGAACTTTTCACCGGATAATCAACACAATCAAACAGCCGCAGCTAATACTTACCATGAACAAGCTAATATGGATTTCACATAAAGTGTTGCCTCTATTTGGATATTTTTTAAAGATCGTAATGTTTTAAATGTTCATGACTCTATTATTTTTGAAGAACTTTGTTTCATTTCGTTGATATATTGATCATATAACACATGCTACTCAGTTTAATCTTGTTTGCACTTTTTTCTAGCTGTTAATTCATTTTTCTTTTCAATTTTGTACAGGGTACTTATACGGGATTTTGCTATGAGACAGTGTAGAAATGTTCGGGAGGAAAAGATTTATCCGGCATTATTAGTAGTTTTGATATAACATTTCTGGATTTGTAAAAACGATGATCCCGCACTGTAAAAACGTTAGCCCCGGAATTGACATTTTTCAGGAATTTCATTCATGTTGTGTGTTGTCGGGTTTTTTTTCAGGAATTTTATCAATTTTAACATAGTTTTTGTTACTTTTTTTATCAGATTTTTTCCGCCATACATTTATCCGATGATTTTATGCTGTTATGGGTTAAAAATTTATAAGTTTACAAGCGATATCGCTATTGAAGCATTGATTCAGCAGACTGGATTAATCTTTTACTTGATTGGATTAATCTTTTACTTATTGGGTTCTGAACTTCTGAAAAATTCTGTTCTTGGTAACTTCAAGTTTCATAGTTCCAGTTTTCTGATTATTTTTGAAATTGACATGAAATAAGTAACATTAAGTACTGTTTCAGCAGAATCAAATTGCAATATCCTTCTCCTAACTTTTACCTTTCATTAGCATATACCATTAATATAGGAATATTTTTGTCGCCTTTTGGTCACAGGCGCCAGCCGAACAGACAATGCCTTTTATTGTTAACTATTTTTACAAATTTATTTCCTCATATTGATTTGTACACTTTTTATTATCACATTTTTAATCTGTAAATGTATGTTAGTGGATTTTCTCGAAATAGATTTAATACTAAAATGTGGAGCAATGGAGTATGAGACTTTTTTATACAATCAATTTACATAAGCATGAAGGAACTGCAACAACAAATGGGAATTTGGAAATTTTTAAAACTACCGGTTGTCATAATGAGTCGTGCGCTGTAAAAAGGAAAGAATTTAGTTTTTTTTTTATACGTGAATTTCATACAGTAGTAACGGATAAAATTCCGTCAATAGAACGGCTAGAAATATCGCGATTTGCATGAGCCATAAATTCTTGAATAGTGGTGAATTTGTCTAGCAGTGGATTACCTTTTCGATGCATCATCTTTTTTCGTGATAACTGTACGATCAACTGAAAAGTGATAACATTTGAAAATACATCCTATGAATAAATTAATTATGCATTTCAACTCTCTAAGTGCTGGAAACTGTCATTTACCTGATCTGATGGTTGCTGATTTCGTTGTGCCATCAGCTGATGATGTCGCAATTTACGTTGTTTGGCTCGCTCCCACTGCTTTTTACGCTCCTCTCGAGTCCAAAATCGACCAGTTTTCAGTTCGCTCATCGCATCATCATCTGTGCTAACACCTGTACGTTCCTAAACAACAAGAATTTTTTCAGTGGCACAAAAATTTCACATTTAAATTCAAATTCCAAAAGAGAAGAAGCAACTTACTTTGTTCAACTGCTCTTCTCGTTCTTTCAGTAATTTATTTCGAGTTGGCTTCCTGGTCACATATCGTGTCCCGTCTGGACGTCTTTTAATCTGAAACGTCGTTTTTCTCTAAATTCAATAAGCAACGAACTTCCATCAAATGTCACAAACAACAAAATTTCATAGACTTTGAACATATCTGGATTGGTAATTGTAAATCAAATTTTACCGATAATGATTTCAAT
Organism: Litomosoides brasiliensis; assembly: GCA_013365375.1. Lineage (NCBI taxonomy): Eukaryota > Metazoa > Nematoda > Chromadorea > Rhabditida > Onchocercidae > Litomosoides > Litomosoides brasiliensis. Next base: position 9,841 of record JABVXW010000158.1, on the reverse strand, counting down.
TTTAGGAAATCAAATTTGACTGTAATTAAGAATGTGAAGATTGTAAACAACCACTGTTGGAACTTCGTCCAGCAACAACAACCAATTTTGGGAATGTGATAATGAAATGAATTGGAAATGGGGAATTAATAAAATTTGTGATCGGAAAAGAAGGGAGAAAAATTCCACAAATTGAAATACTATCTAATGTCATCCGTTGAATGTATGTATATACGTGTAATTAAACATTAATTAGCATTCCGGGAAATGAAACAATGGAATTTTTACCTTCCATTCGTATGATTCCGGAATTTTACTATCATGGAATTGTTTCATTGCTGATCCTTCCATTCTTTTTCCCTTACCCTCATTATTAAATATACCGCTAGTTGTACCACCTTTAGCTGATGATGTTCCTAGCATATGCGCTTGTTCAACCATTGCTTCACGTAACAACCGTTGTTGAAGAGCTATTGTTTCTGCTAATTTTTGTGGCATCGTATACATTGTTATGCCAGCTCGACCACTTTAAACAAAAGGAAAATAATAACAGTAAAATAACTTTAATAGTAAATAACTTTAACTTTAAATAATAACTTTTAAGTGATGCATTCGTTTTACCGCTATCATCACCTTACTGTTCTTTTCTACCTTTCACAGATTGCATATTCTCTTTTTGCCTTCTTTCTATCATTTTTTCTTCAAATTGATTGAATACATAATGTGATCAATTAAATTAATTAATTAAAGGATATGGCAATAAAAATCCAAACGATGAGAATTATCAAACGAAATTCCACAATTACAATTCATCTCATCAAAATTAAAAGAAAAATTCGTTTTTCTGCCATTGCTTTGAACATTGGAGGAAGGAAAAATAACGATATGAACTTTTGGAATAATCAAAAAATCAAATGTTGCTGTGTGTTACCTTTGTGGTCGATAAGTTCCATCAACCATTTCCGTTGTTGTGGGCTTTTCATTTGTTCGCATTTTCTGCGCCTCATTTCCTTTTGCTATAATATGTTCTTTCTTCCCACTTTCTCTTAAAATTACCGAATATTGCGGTAATCTGAAATTAATGAAAATTTAGAGAAAAAAAAATTGAATAACTAATATTTTCGAGATATCTGAGAATTTTGTATTAGTCGAGAATTTTTTTCTCAATCACACACGTTGAAATTCTTAAATTTTTTTTGAATAATGGATATAAAATGGAGAATTGTTGAAATTTGGCTTACAAAAATTACCTAAATTTAACTTGCGAAACTTGCGATGTAGATGGCTTCTGCGAAGCTATACATTGAGCCGTGTCAGCACAGGTGGAACCATCTAATGTTGCACAATCACGCAGTTGTGTGCTAGTGCTACTTGTGAAAATTGATCACAATATTTGTTGAAAGTGATAAAATCAATTATTTAAAAATTTAAATTGTAAAGTAAAAATTTTACAGCCTTAGTAGTCCTTTAGTGTTATACATTTATATGCAGCGATCAATGGCTATTTCACATAACTAATAATTCATCAGTTATTTTTTTAATACAAATAAAATAGGACAAAAATTTCCCATTCAGTGAAAATTAATACGAAATTGAATCGACCATAAAATCGATAAATATATGAATTAAATTTGAAATTACTTTTTAGTTTGAGTAATAGCATCTGGTTTTAGTGGTGTACTGCGACATGATTCACCAGTATTGTAAGCACTTGATGTATCATCAAGTCTACGTTTGATATCATCGTTTAATTTATGTACACTCTGATCATTGTCTGCTACATGTGCCATCTGGAAATTCAATTAATTACAAGGAAATTCAATTATATTAGTTAATCATTAATTTATATTAGTTAATCAATAATTTAATTGACTAAATCATCTTTTTACATAGCAATAAAAGATGTTTTATACAAATTAAACATCCATGCAACTCACACAAGTAATTCACAATCTAAAGCAGTGTTAAATTTGAATACAAATTAGGGTTTGTAATTTCATTAATTAATCTCTTTTGAATTCATTTAAGCTATTTATCAATTATGTTACCATAAATTTACTTTTTTACAAAAAAAAAGATTAGTTATTTATGAATGTAAAAGTCTACTTTGAGGAAACCACGTCCACTATCACTGTGTTTCAAAATAAGCCTATCACATTCCATACGTATGGTTTCCATTTCCCGATGCAACGATGCTAATTCTCGCTCTAGCGAACACTCACTTGCGCATCTAGAAAGGTAAACATTTGCTTAAATTCAAATTTAGCTCATATAAAACTTAGAAACCAAAGACTTGGAAAACATAGAAAAGAAAACACTGTTAGGCTTCATTCACAAAATGTCCTTTTTTCACTCCTTCGATAACTTTTCTGATAACTAAAATTCAAATTATTTTAATCCAACCTTCTCAAACTACAGTCTGTTACTTCTGGCAAATCATTTAATGAGTCCATTGACTGATTTAAACTGTTAAGTATTGGAGCAGGTAACAATTCTGCATCCGAATCAGTCATTCTTGATAGTCCAGAATCCTGGAACAATGTATGATGTACCAATTGATAACATAGGAAACGAATCCTTAAACCATCTATGACATACAAGTACAAACATTAAGAATTCAAATAATGCCAGAAAATACAATTTAACAAACTTCTGTTATCTTTTAAAATTCTCGATTCCACAATTTCTCTCTTTCTCTCTCTCTCTTTCAATTTCCTTTTTTTATTATCAGCTACCAAGGAAGAAAATAGAAACGAATTTCTCGGATAAAGATCTCGAGAATATTTACGGATTCATATATTTCTGAAATCTATTGTTATCCAAAATATGAAACTTTACTAACCTTTTCAAGGGTAGAATTACTGGAATTAGCATCAGTTAGTGCACCTTTATCGTCATCATTGCAACCCTCTCTTGTTGATTCCAATAACAATTCAAATTCATCATTCTAAACAATAAAAAGAAAATTTAGAAATTTTTAAATTCTCTCAAAATTATTCACCTCGTAATCACCAATTGTTCGCCTAGCAGTATGAGTATCAGGTTTACATACACTTTTCTTGCTTCTAATGGTCTTAAATAATTAATGAAAGCAAGGAGATGACCTGGATGGAACGAGCAAGTAGCAAGGATATTTCATTACCGCTATCACGAAATTGTTTTACAGCAGTAGCACGACTGTAAATTGTTTCACCATTTACCTGCAATAATACAATACTCAAATCTATTATAATAATTATCAAAATTGAAAAAAATCTTTTTCAAGGAAATTCTTCACTCTTTACTTTTTTACTTCAATAATTGTTTTATTGAAATTTTTGAAAAAAAAAAGAAGAAATGCAGTACTTTTCTTTGTTTCGTTTCCAATCTTTCAAAATGAAAAAAATAAAAAGCAAACCTGTAATATTTGATCACCGGGTCTAAGACGACCATCACGATCTGCGACACTTCCATTTTCAATCTGAAAAACCTATTCTATCAAAATTTATGACAAGCATCTAGTTCTGATATTAATAGTTCAAAGATTAAATACTTTGTCATTAGCAGTGATTTTTCATAAATATGCAAAAAATAAAGTTTAATTTGCTTATCAATTTGTATTATCAGCAAAGGTAAGAAAAATTTTGTTATCCATTTTCACCAACATATTATTTACGAATTTTAATTCATGCGGTACTGCATGAAAATAATGAAACTTATAATTGTTTATTAACCAAACAATAAATGATTATTCAGATTTCAGTTGTTGAACGAATAAAGCTATGCTAATTTAAACTCCTACATATCAATTAAACTTAGCTCCACGAAATAATGAATATCAACCTCGCCAATGAATACATCGGTATCATTTTCGTTTGCAGTGCCGTAATATAATTTCAGTCCTAAACGTGGACAACTTTTTGATTTTTGCAATGTAACCTCCTGCAAGAAAAAGGATAAACAGTCATATTTAATCAAAAAAAGAAACTTTTTTAGTTCCAAAAATAAAAATGAACTTTCTTTTTTCCATTTGCAATTTAAGGACTTATCAAATACTAAAAACAAAAAGTCAAATTTTTGCAACATTTCCTTCCTAATAGTTTTTTCGTTTCTTATTCTTCCCTTTTTTTTCTCCCTCTGTAAAGATGTGGTTGTAAAATAACAGAAGCTTATCATCAGTGGTTATCAATAAATTTATAGTTTTGCTTTTTCGATCAAGCAAAAAAAGGCTTCGATAATTTTTGTTGATAACAACACTTGCAAAAAAAAAAGGCGGAAGTACTTAGAACTGATGGAGCGAAAGAGAAAAAGATGAAAAATGCTTATCTGAAAGATAATTATATTTGTAAAAGCATTACGAAGGCAATTATAAGCCTAAGCTAATGATAGCAGCTTCTTTTTTATTTTTTGTTTCTTGCAAAAAAATTGATATTCTACCTTTTTTCTAAAAATTTTTTCCATTTTTTATTTTCGACTTTGCAAAAGAATTAAAATTGTTACGAATAGGTCGTAGAAGAGCAAAATTGAAAATGAAATTATTTTAAAAATTATTAAAAAATATCTAATATTTGTTGATTCATAAACCGAAATGATATTTAAAGGTAAAGAGATGTATGTCAAATAGAAATATAAAAATTTAATGTGAAAATTTTAATAAATAAAGGGATTTTCATTTGAAATAATAAGTGAACAATTAATTTATTGAAGATATTAAAGAATCTTTTTTGCTTAATGATAACTCATCACTGAAATGGTCGTTTTCAGTTATTGAATTTTTATTTTTCTTTCAAAAACAAAAAAAAATATGTCATATCGAGGCATAATGTAATTACATAAATTTGATATTTTACGGTGAGAAAAAAAAAACATAAATTCTATAAATTTTTTGGTGTGAATAAATTCTGGCATTTGAAGAAAAAAAGATTCGAAAAAAAAAAGCACTTCACAGTTCCATTTGCATATTTTATGCTTTTACAGCTACCGCCTTTCGGCTCAAATGAAGAGATATGTAACAAAGACACTCTTTAGCAATCAAATGTTGCAATAAATCACATCTTTTTTTCGTTTTTTAAAAAAGTCCATTCGAAATTTCCACTTTTTAACTCAGAAATTCAAAAGCTTTCAAAAATATATGTATTTTATTCGGCAAATAACATAAATGCCAGAAAATCATTGATAAAAAAAAATGATTACTTATCAGTGACATTGTTAAAATGTATTTTATTGATTTTATAATCAATTCATTTGGTGAATTATTAGTGATATGTAAGAATAAGCTTATGCTTAAATTAATCTTTCATCAACTTTTTTTTGGTTTTCTTTTTAGTATTTCAGAAAATTTCAAAAATTATAACATTACCTAATTATTATATGTATAATAAGCAATCAGAGACAAAGAGAGAGAGGGAGAGAGGAAGAGATGAACAGAGGGAGGGAAAGGCAGAGAAAAAAAAACAAACAATGAGTTCATATTCGATACCGCTTAATTCATTGCCACAATTTGCATAATATTCTTCATCCATACGGTCACTGAAATATTTCAATGGGAATTTAAACTCATTCTTACATGTTCAAAGGATGAATCATTTTTACTATGAATGATTCATTCTTTGAACATTGAATAATCCACTCCACTCTTCCTCATCCTTCATTCGCCTTTTTATACGATTTCAGTCAATCAAATATCGACGTGTAACATCTACCACTTTCAATATTTTTCTCCTTAAGCAAATGAAGGAGAGCATTTTACTTGAAACATTCATGAATTGCTTAATTAGCACAAAATAATATTTTCATAATTTAAATTTAAATTTCATATGAAATCAATTAAGTTGTGAAATTTTAATTAATTGTTTCTTAAAGTGACAAATCTTTTGTTATAATTAAACCAAAAATAAGATGAAAGCAACTATATATATATATATATATATATATATATAATGAGCGTTGGGAAAAGCACAGTTAGTGACAGCTGTTGCTATAACTTTCCTTGTTACCTTTCTTTCCTCATCCTTCTCCTCCTTTGTGCCTTCCTCCTGTCCACTTCCTTCCATTTTTCCCTACCTCCTAATGCTGGTTAAATTTATCAAAATTTTCAAGAGAAGGATTGAAGAGCACGTTATTACTAACCAGTTGTTGTATGTTTATTTCACACAACCATTACCGCTAAATCCTTTTTATCCTTTCCTTCCTTTCTCTTTCATTTTCTCTCTTTCCTCCCTTTTATCTCTCTTTCCTCCTACCTTTCTTTCCTCCTTTTAACTCCTCACGTTTCGTTGAACTTGAAAGAATTTTATTTAGAACTTGAAAAGCAGAGCTAATAAAGTACGCAATTCATTAACAAGGACACCTTTTACATAGCATCAACTAAAACATCATCTTTCCTTTTCTTCAGTTAAGAGTTTTCTTTTTTTAAAAATTTTCATTTTTCAAAAATGCTGCCAAATATCACTTACCTTTTTTCTTTTAAATCTAATTTCTTTCACGCAATAATTAATAAATCCACTAAAAATTTGTTAAAAGCATTCAAGTTATATCTATTTCTATATAGTCTTTGCAACAGAAGATGTATAAATAATTGGAATGAAAATTAAAATTACTGTACGTGAAACTGGAATGTAACTGTCATGGATAATTGATTTAGAGAACTTAATTAGAAATTGTTAAAAGTATGGTTACTTTTTAATGTTAAACAACAATAGTAAGAACACTAACATTCAAAATAGCAATAATGATAATGATAATAATAATGGTGATCATAATTAATAATAATTAATAATAATAATAATAATAAATAAATAAATAAATAAATAAATAAATAATAATAATAATAAATAAATAAATAAATAAATAAATAAATAAATAATAATAATAATAATAATAATAATTCTAGTTCTACTACTGATGAAATTTTTAACGTATTATTTGTGACTGTAATGCATTTACGAACAACATTCTGCGTGTAGCGGTGTAATGATATTTAATCTATGAAGTGCTACGATTAGACTGAAACGTATAGGCAATAGTGAAAAGTGAGGAAAGTAAAATTAGGAGAAAATCAAAATTTCTGAAACTTTGTAATTTATGCTAAAAGTAGTAGTTATCTGGAAGCTTTTGGAAACATTTCAAACTCTTTTCAAACTTCTGGAAACATTTCAAACTCTTAGACGGATTGATATCCGTTAAATTCTTGCCAAATTTTTAATATAAAATAGCATACCTGTTGGGAACTGCTAATGTAGGTTTACTGCATCGTTCTATTGCAATTTGATTGGTTTTCTTATCACTGCTCCTTTTTTCTTTACAACCGCTCAATCGTTCAAAATTAGGAATTATTTGTCGTTCATTTTCAGCATGTAATTTTCTGCTGTCGTCCATTTTATCGATCGAAAACTTTAGAGTTAAATTTTTAAATTTCAAAATTTCTAATTTTAATATGTGCAGGAAAAAATGCACCGTTAATGATATTATAAAATGAGTGGAAAGACAACGTTGAGAGTTAAATTTCACATTTTACGATCAATATTGTCGATCTGTAATTCATTCTTTAAAGTTTATGACAGTAAAAACGAAGAGCATATGAACGATAAGTTGCTTTATAAAATAAATTAGGAAGTTTAGTAAAAAAAAAAACAAATCAAACAAATCAGTTCGATACGAGGAAAATTTCGGAAATAAAATGAACCGTTTTTAAAAGAAGCAAAAGGGGTAAGCGAAAAGGATTATTCGGAAATATTAGTTAGAAATGAAAGAAAGTATTGATGTGATGCAAAGATGGCACTCATACACTACTACGCTAATCAAATATCATACGATCACTTCAGTTCAAAATTCACTATATGCTTTGTTTCAAAAAAAAAAATGAATGATAAATTTAGACGACAGCATTCACTCACGTAGAAGTATACTTATATCCATACTATGCACACATATCAATTCATTCATATATACATATATAAATATCAATATATATATCAATCATATGTCAATTCATATGATTCACATCAATTCAGAATTCACGCTAGCATTCATAGCAAGCATTTAGAGCTCTATTATATAAAAATAATGCAAAAGTATAATTAATTGCAACATTCTTATTTATAAAGAAAAAAAAATTTTATCATTGAAAGCAAAAAGATAACTGTTTGGATTAAATGAACACATATGTTTCATAACTTTTTAAAAAAAATCAAAAATTGATAAAAAATTATGAATGAATAATATAAGTACACACACGCTATCATAGATGAAAAAAAGTAGCCGATAATAAAGTTCATTTTATCCTTATTGTTTGCTTTAATAGAATTGAGCAATTCATTTGCAAAAACAATCTCATAAAATCATGAAAATTTACAACTAACAACTGATTTTACTGCATAATTTTAAATGTGTTATAATAGTAAGACAAACAGGCAGGCATTCAATTAATTAAATAGCTGAATGAATTGATCGATGATTATGCAAAAAGCTGCTAATAAAATCAAACTTCCTGTCCGATATCATCAATGACAAATGCAATTTACATCTCAACATATGTGTTATTTTCCAAATTTTCGCTTCATTATCATTTTCCTTTTAAAATTATAAAGAATTTAATAAAATAAAAAGATGAAGTTATATCAATGATATCAGGTAAACAATATTATGTGTATATAGATAGATACGTTACAATTAAATCAATGGTTTTGAAATGTTAATGATAAAATGATAAATCTACTGTTCTGGCGCAAGATGATGCCAGCGTGATGTTTATAAACTACATTGATCTCAAGTGAGAACACACCTTTGTATGATAAAATTTCGGAACATCAAAACAAATCTCAACAATTACTAAATTATAGCTAACAAATCTCATTATTATTATCATTTATTGTTATTGCGGTAACAACAACGATACAAATGGAACTAGTTCATTCAATTATTTTCATCATCATTATCACTTATTATCACTTAATGTAATCATAGTTTCAAATTATAGTAATTGCTATAGAAATAATAAATTATAGCAGCGTTAACATTCATACATCAAAAATACAACGTATTATAAAAGTTATATATTACGCAAACTTATAATCAGTAGAAAAATTGATAAAATTACAAATTATACTGCAAAATGTGCAAATTATCGAGAGATAATTGAAGGATAAATGTTTATGTATAAAAGTATTGATGTTTAAACAAAATGTAAGGCTTCTTCAAAACAAAAGTTTAAATTGACGATAGACATTGAAAACAACGATCAGTTTATGCAATAGTAACCTCAGGAGAAAAAATAAGTGTGTAACGTTGAAAATGGTCTTCTTGCATTGTGCATTCACATATTTCCAAATTTATTATTCCTCATCATTTCATATCATTTCCTCATCTCTTCCTTTTATCAGACAATTTACTGCCATTTCAATCATTCATTTCTTCCACTCTTTTTTTTTGAAACCAAAAAAATGTGTTGATAATTAAGGCCAGTGTATTTTGTAAATTTATTATTACATTTTTAAATTTAAAAAGTTACAAACAACTTATTGAATATTGAATTTACCAGATTTCCCCATGCGTCATTTTGTTACAAAAAAGAAGGAGCAAATTTAAAAGAAAAAATAAAACAAACAAATAGACATACTCATTTTTCAAACTTAAAATGCACACTAATTCTATCTTATCCCAACTCTTCCTTTCCTTCTCTTCAATTTTCATCGCAACCAATTCATTTCTACAACATTATTATGACTATTATTATTATTATGACTATTATTATTATTATTATTATGACTATTATTATTATTATGACTATTATTATTATTATTATTATTATTATTATTATTATTATTATTATTATTATTATTATTATTATTATTATTATTATTATTATTATTATTATTATTATTAT